>RJWT010008635.1:7404-26162 GCA_004365215.1 Cuniculus paca | reverse complement strand
GCCTAATCCTTCCTCACACAACCCCTAGACAACACTCCAGAGGATCTTTAGTAACAGTAACAAGCATGGTAAGTTTTCAAATTGAAAGAAATATGGCCCAATTTTATTTTAGAAATATGTAATAGCCAGGTATGGTGGGCCACACCTATAACACCAGTACCTGGGAGGCTGAGGCAAGAGGACTGCCTCAAGCTCAAGGCCAGTGTGAACTACACAGTGAGACCTTGTCTCAAAAAGCCAACAAGTAAACAAATAAGAGACAAACAAAGCAAAAGAAGAAATGGCAGGCTGGTTACCAAAGAATTTAAACTTCCATGCAGTTTGTCCACAGGCACAAAACGAGCTGATAAAGGTCTGTGGTCCACAAAGCACAGTGGTCAAAAGGGCTGGGAAAAAAAAAAAAAGAAGCTCTAGTGGCGAGCTCTCGACCGAGTCTAAGACCTCAAATACGGGGAGGGCCCGTGCTACAGCAGACATTCACAATGCTGCCAATAAAGGTCATCAAATGAATGGCCAGTTTCACTTGTCATTCTTCCCACCTCTCAGCATCTAACAAAAAGAGTACGCTGTTCTCCTTTGGTTTTTATTTATCCTTCAGCAATCTCAGTATCAGGTCTGTTGTCTTAAGAATCAAAATAATACTAAAAGCCTCAAAAGTCTGAAATACTACAGACTCAATGTCATAACACCTGGATCCAATCCTGAGTCCTTGCTACTTCTATAAACTTTGGAAAAGACACTGAAACTTGTTAGCCCTTGGTGTTACAATCGTTTCATTTTGAGGGTCTGATTCCATAAATGCTGTATCAATTCTATCTATATAACTGCAAGGGTCTATATTTTCATGGTTTAATCTGATAATATCTTTACTGTCTCATTTTGTTAAAAGTCTAACCAAAAAATCAGAACTTAAAAGAACACAATATCTATTTCCAGCTAAGGAAAATTCTTATGTTTTTATTCCCTTAAAAAGAAACCTTAAGAAATGAGATATATTAACCTTTTCTTGTGTTTTACCACGGGCACAGAAGATGTAACACGGTCCCTTCCTACGAGAAGCATAACCCACTTTTTAGTCATTCCAGGAATGCAGGTCACAAACTGGGATGATCAGACTGCACATCTATCACCCAATCCGTCATACAAATATTCCTCTCCAGGGCCGGGGATCTAGTTCAGCAGCTTAAGCGCCTGCCTGGTAAGCACAAGGTCATGAGTTCAATCCCTGGTGCCACTAAAAAAAAAAAAAAAAAAAAAAATATATATATATATATATATATATATATATATATATATATGTTCCTCTCCAGCCAGGCATGGAGGCGCACACCTATAATCTGGCACACAGGAGGTTGATGTGTTTGAGGCCACCCAGGCTGACACAATGGACTACACGGAAGAACTTGTCTCAAAAAAAAAATTTTTTTTTTCTTTCCACTGAGTTTTCAAGAGAAGCCAGGGATATAGCTCAGCAGCACAGCACCTGCCTGGCAAGCACAAGGCCCTGAGTTCAATTCCCAGTACCAAAAAAAAAAAAAAAAAAAAATTAAAAACAGTCATCCAAGTAAAGAATTAACATTTCATCTTGTGTGCCATTTAGTCTACAAATGAGATAAAAGGAAATAGGTTTTCATACTCTTACAAGAAAATTCAAGGTATGGCTAATGCCCACGATAGTAGCATTATGTGCTGACACAAACTGTCAGAAAATCAGAATTTGAATGCTGTATCTTAGTATCTCCCATCCCATCAATTAAGTCTCAGCTTCCATGTGCCTGTTTTCCTTGTTTTATAAAATGCTGTCAAGAGCCATGTGGTGGCGCATGCCTGTAATCCCAGCACTCAGGCTGAAGCAGGATTGTTGCAAATTCAAGATCAGCCTGGGCTACAAAGTGAGCTCAAGGCCAGCCTGAACTGCATAACATGACCCTGGCTCAAAAAGACAAAACCAAAACAAAACAAACCAAAACAATGTTGTCAAATAATTTGATTCACAAAATAAATGATTACGCAGGAAAAATAAAAACAACAATTCTTCCAAACATTTCCACTAGGTGATAAACAGCAGTTAGAACGTATTCTCTATTTTGAATCTTTCACGAACAGCTGAAAATAATCTTGAGAAAATTAGTAAATAATGAAAATTTAAAATATGACCAGAAAAAATGAAATTTGCAAGGAAAACTTTGCTGTAATCCAAACGTAATAAGGCATCCTTATCAAAATCAAAAATAAGGACAATGTTAACTTGTTTATTTGATCTCAATAGCACTGCTACTGTGGCAGCATCCCACAAAGATCAAGAGTCAAATGGATCCACTGTTGAAGTCTGCTGGGTGTAACAAAGAGTTAACTGTGGCTCAGAAACTGGTTTCATCATCCTGAAAACATTTGGCTCATATTCCATGAGTCAAAAAACAACACACCAAAATCTCTAACAATCCACATTGCCTATCCAGGTTATTTACCAGACTTGGCACCCAATGACTTGTATCTGACTCCAAAAATTGATTCTAACATCAAAGGATAAAGATTTATGACCAGTGAACATATTCAAATCCTAAAGGTCTAACAAGACCTTGAGGTACAATGGCAGCATTGTTGCAGTAAATACAGACCACTTGAAAGCCAAATTAATTTCAACTTCAGACCAGTAACTATATTTATAAATAAATCTCATTTAGACCATAAAATAACTGCAGAGGAGGGCCACCTTAAATTCTTTCTGGAACAAAGTAGCATATGTGTGCATGCATACTAAAGAGGATGCCTTGCCCAAAGACTTTGCCTGATTTTGTCTTACCCCTTCGCTCCTCACTACACAATACATAATACACTCAGCCTTAGTAAGATGACCAATGGCAAGAAAAACTTACAAACAAAACAAAACATCTGGCCTATTTCTCTTTGAGTACAGTGAATACAGAAATCCAGAGACTCCTGCTATATGGACATTCCATCTTGGGCACCGCAGGGCTGCCCAGGCATACAGCTCACTAATTGCTACACACTCCTACGGGTTCCCTCCTTGCTGAAAGAAAAGACTGAAAACTTTCCTAGACTACAGACAAGTCAGAAAGTATATGGTTTTAAAACCAAAGTACTACATAGCTAAAGATCGCTGACCTAACTGAAAGACATTAACTGTCACTAGAATCTAGATTCTAGAAGTATGTAGAATGGAGATAATAAATATTACCCAAAATATTTCAGGCCAAGTTCACATTTCATATATACATTTCTATATACTCTAGGACCTCTAAAAGCCTGCACAAAGAACATATAGTATGCCTACTAACCAAAAACTTGCTGCCTACTAGCTTAACACAGCAGTATATAAAAGATCATGCAAAGGAATTACTATTCTCAATTATTCTAGAGACATAATTTTTCTTTAAAAGCATCTGCCAGACAAATCTACATTCTCTCCCTCATTCCTCTGTTATTTATTTCAATTTTTCTGTATGATCTGAGGGAAATTTAGCACCGAATTACCCAACAGGAAGATGCAGCACATACAGTGGTAGGTAAGAAAAAAACTTCCTCTATCCTGTTCACCAGGGGCTATGACTCCTGAATAGAACTGTTAATAGATTTACAGAAAAAAACCCAGAAATTATTCATTCATACAATACACACACAAGCACACATGCATAAGCACAAGTAATAAATAACTCAGAGGTATGGCAGTCATTGTTGATTTCCTATGATCTTGTTTAGAAGCCCTATATTGCTTTCATTGTTTTGTTTTGATTGGTTTTATTCTGTTCTGTTTGGTTTGATTTTATTATGTCTGATGGTATAGGCAGCTACTCTGAAGATAACAAGAGGCATTATGGTAACCATTGTTGATTTCCTATTGTCTTGTTTTGAAGTCCTGTATCACGCTCACTGTTTTGTTTTGATTGGCTCTATTCTGTTTGGTTTGGTTTGGTTTGGTCTTAATCTCTTCAAAATAAGAATAAAATAAAAAACTCAGAGAGGCAGTCAGAATAGGGCTTGTGTGTGCACTCTTGAGGGAGTGAGAGTGGATAAAATCCAGGGCCTCACACATAGGATTTATATGCCATCTTAGCAAAGAGTTAAAGAAAAGGAAGTTTTGGGCTTTGGGAGAGAAGTAAATTGTGGGACAGTGACTAGGAAATGTATGGTAAATAAGGGTTTCCTAAGGAACACCTTTACACATGGAAAGTTTTCAGTCCTGCTTTGTTAGAGAGAGAGAGAGAGAGAGAGAGAGAGAGAGAAAGAGAGAGAGACAGCAAGCGAGCGCACGCGAGGGAGAGAGAGAAAATCTCACTATCTAGTTATGGCTGGCCTTAGACTCACTATGTAGCCCTGGCTGGCCTCAAACTCAGTGATGCTCCTGTCTCAGCCTCCTGAGTGATGGATTATAGGTGGGCACTACCATGCCCAGATATAAACCCTGCTTTTAAACAAAAAGGCAGAGTACTAACTGCATTCCAATCAAAACCAACCAGTGTCCTACACTGGCATACTTTAGACACATTCTGATCTCCTTCAACAAGCCTAGGGAACCAAGTAAAAGAGGTATGAAAAAATTAGGAGGGGCTGGGGGAAAGGAGGATGCTTCTTTTTTTAAAAAAGATATTGTTATCTGATGTATTTTACAGCCATGAGAAACCACAAGAATTCTGCTGCACTTCTTGGTATTACTTTGCATGTTGATGTTGTCATTTTTCACTGTAGAAAGAGAAAGAGGAACTATGATCTTTTCACTGCTTTGGGCCTTTAACAGACTCAATCGGAATTGACTATTAATGAGTATCATAATGATAAATTATTATCACAAAGGACATTTTGCTAAAACCAAGTTGTTTAAGAAGAAATTTTTAAACTTAAGAAACCATACCACAATCATCTTTTGGTAAACACTTTCAAACCTGGCAAAACATTCTCTTGAAATCTCAAGAAGAAAAGAAGTGAGGAGTTCTCTACTCCTGCAATAGCAGAATGTTCACTGCCTGAACATAGAAATAAAAACCATCATGAAGAAAACCATGCTGGCTAACAGCCGCTCTTCTCCTAGGCAAAATGCCACCTTCAGTTGGAGAGACATATAACCAAATCGCTCATTTACAAACATCTTCATTTATGGTCCATTTTACTGTATATGTGTCTAACATAAGTAGAAAATAACTTTTTAAGAAGAAAAGCTCATCAGTTCTCAGAAATACAACTGTCAGAGCAACATTTATTTAAAAGAAAATACTACCAAGAACGGGGAGATGTGGCTAAATATTGAACAAAGACATAATTGAACACGAGCTTACACACTTCTGGTCAGGCATCACATCACCATGTCACCCTAATTCTTTGGTGTTTTGTTTTTTGTTTTGTTTTGTTTGCGGCCAGGGATTGAACTCATGACCTTGTGCTTGCCAGGCAGATGCTTATGCCACTGAGCTAAATCCCCGCCTCATGTCACCCTAATTCTAAAAAGGAAACAAAATCTTTTTCCTCCTACTTTACAACTCTGTTTAGTGAGGGAAGAGACTGTGTATCAGGCCTGGAAACAAAAACGCAGCTCAGGAGAAGGATTTAGCATAAGGGGGAGACTTTCTCATGTGAAAGAGATAATCAACTATCTACCTGGGAGGAATACTTAACCATGACCTTTCCCAAGGAGGAGGAGCATGCAACTAATCAAGTAATTAATATTTACTACAATTTTAGTAGAGTGTTACTACTGAAAAATTTAAAGTACAAAAGTCATTCCATCTGCTGTGGTACACACAATGAAGCTTTTCCTAAAGGAAGAAAGTCTTACTGTTTAAAAGAGAATTCTATTATTTTGAAACAATCTGGTAAATAAGTGCCCTGGGATTCAAATGAACAAACACTAGTGGCAGGTGGATGTGTTTGTCAATGGACATACAATGTTCTTTCATGCTGTATGATTTCCAAGTACTATTTAAATCTTACTTTTAATATTTATACCATACTCAGAAAAAGACCTTGATCAAGTTATTATATAAGACAGTGTAGCTGGGAAATGTTCTATACATTATCAAATATGTAAAACTTTCCATATTGAATGTACATTACACAGATCCTTCATGTACATACATAAAATTTTAAAAATAAAGGGAACTGACTGCTTTGTTAATAAAGGGGGGGAAAAAAGACTCCTTGAGAAAAAGTACTAAAGATACTCTACAAACACTCTCAGCAGAGTGCCCTGCAAAGGTTTTTAAAACATCAGTAAATATGATTTAATACAGAATCCAAGTAAATGTATATCCAAAGTGACTGTATATGTGTATGGTTAAGATTGTACTTTTCCTACAGAGCGTGGTGGCGCACACATGTCATCCCAGCACTTGGAAGGTTGAGGCAGGAAGATTGCCCCAAGTTCAAAGTCAGCCTGAGCTGCATAGTGAGATCGTGTCTCAAAAAAAAAAAAAGACTTTTTCCTTCTATATTTTGAGTTTCCTATACTTGACTATAAGTATATGTTTTAAAGTCAGAAATCATGTATTTTTATGATAGTTATCATGTATTTTCATCATAATTGTTCTTTTTTGGGGTGGTACTAGGAATCAAACTCAGGACCTTGCGCTTGCTGGGCAGCCACCTGTGCCACTGAGCTATATTCCCAGCCCCCATCATTATAGTTTAATAATGAATTGGGATGAACTGTGATGTTAGTTTGGGCTGGAAGACTGCCTCTATTTGAGTAATAGCTTGTTATGGCTGATACACTGTGTCAACTTGAGAAGTCTAAAAGCTTAACTAGGTAAATCAGCAGCTCTCCATCCTGGGGTGTAATGCCATTACCTCCCTGGGATATTGTCCACTGTGTCAATTAGAGAAGGTCAGAAGTTTAAGTGATTCAGCAGAGGGTTAGGGTACTTATTTTGTAAACATCTTCAGCCTGTGCAAGAGGAGGACAGGGAAGTGGTGTGAGTGCTACACTCACCTGAGGGCAGTAGCCTGCTTACAGTATAAGGGAGGGAAAAAGGGTTGTTCTCCTCCACCTTTCGCTTGTTGTTTGGCTGTCTTCCGCCGCCTTCAACAGTTGCCCTTGTGCCATGCCACCCTGCCTTGAAGCCTGCTGATTACGAAACCTCCACAGACTGTGAGCTAAATAAACCTTTCCTTCCTTAATTTTGAGTGTCAGGTATTTTGTCTCAGCAAGGAGAGAAAAGTAACCAAGACAGCTTGTAAAATTCAAATTACTATCCCTAATCCTAGATTCCATCATCTACAAAAGTACCTACATTTCATTAAGATTGTGGTGAGAATGACAAAGTAATATAAGAGAAAGTGTTCTCCAAACTACCTGACACTGTGGAGGAACCTAGTAAGTATTAGCTGATTGCTTTATTACTCAATTGTGGACTGACTTAAACAGGTCACCAAGTTATCTGGGGATAGTTTTTCTTGCTCCCCCTACAGATCATACCAGTTTATGACACTGTTTACATGGAAAATTAATAGTGCACCAAGGTGAATTTTTAAAAGAAGAAAAACATGCCGGAACAAAACCCTGTCCCCTCTCTTACCAATAGCCAGCTGTGAAGCAGACTGAAATGGCACCTGAATGTCTCTTTGTCTCTCCTTTCTCTCACTTTACCTCACACACACTCACAGGATTATGCTCACTGAGCACCCTAGAAACCCATTCTTGTGCAGACTAGGTATTTTTATGTGCACATCACACAGTATCTGTAAGAATGGAAAAGCCTGACATTAGAACTCCTACTTGGGACTGCCACCAGGAAAAGGAGGATTCTGTCAGGAATGGTAAATACACTGAGCATGTGTTGGTTTCCATTTAATTGTACAAATATTATCACAACCTTTATCCCAAGGACTGCCTAGTTATGACTGACTAATCCTACTTCTGATCAGTAAGGTCATTTTTGCGTTTCCTAAAAGTACTTATCGCCTAAGTTTTTAATGTATGAAGAAGACAAAAGGGAGTATCAATATGAATTTTTCATTGTTCAACTACAAGATTTTCTTCCTATGGGAGCCAAGAGATGATCTTACCTTTCCTCTAGTCAATCTGCAGAGTAGCTTACTTGGGAGAATACTGTCACCCATAATATTCCAATATTCTTATGGCACTCATTTTTATCTCAAAGGGAGTTTCGCATTTAATCTAAGTAGTTAGATGATTAAAACTGTGGAAAAGAAACAAGTAGAATCCCTTTTCTGACCCATTCAGTGCTTCTTCTTCCCCTAGCCCTAGACCCCTGGCCCTGGTGTCTCTCACTTTTCTAACCCTTACCCACACTGCTGCAGACTCAAATTTCTGTTCTTTTCTTTTCTTTTTATTTGAGGCAGGATCTCACTATGTAGCTCAGGCTGGCCTTGAACTCATCGGCCTCCCCAGTGCTGGGATTACAGGGTGTACACCACCACACCCAGCCAAGAGTCAGATTTCTGAAACAAACAATTGATCTCATTATGCCCCCGCTTAACATACTTCAGTGCTGCCCAATTTCCTACAGCCACAGCTCTGCTCTGGTGGGCTTGTAATCAGACTCCTGTGAAAATAAAGGAGTTATGGACCATATCTTCCCAAAAAGTACATACAAATTTTGCATACAGTCACACCAAGTACACAATTTATTCAATGCTCTCAAAATTCCAAACCTAACAGGCTAGGTGTGGTAGCACAGGCCTGTGATCCCAGCAATTGGAAGGCTAATTCCCAAGAGTTCGAGGCCACCTTGGGCTACATACTGAATTCAAGGCCAGCCTGAGCTACATGGCCAGATCCTGTCTCCAAATTACATACATACATACGTACATACATACATGCATACATCAAATTGCAAACATAGTAACAAAACTCCATTTTCAATTTCATAAAAGACTTGTAAGAGTTCAGACAAGTAAACAAAACTTCTCTGAAAGTTAGGAACAGCTTAACTAAAACTCCATACAGTAAAATACAGACTACATATCAAATCTTTTTCAAAAATGATAAACTTTCCCAGTAACTATTCATTTTATGCAAGCCTGTCATTAGGCTATCCTAGGTCAGTCATCCTACTTAAAGCCCTTGGAGACTCAATTCATGAGGACTTTGAGTATGTTCTAGTGTCATGTATGTCAAAGTTTAAGGCCTTATCCTTAATCAGCTTCACAGAAAGCTAGAACTGAAGTAACAGACAAGAAACACAAATCTCACCTTCCACCCAAACACCAAAACATCACATTTTCGTAAGTAAGCAGGCCACTGAAGTGTCTTACGCGAGCAGAGGGTAAAGCAAGCCCACTGGTAGGAGGGTGGGGTAATAATAGCAAACAATCTAAAAAGTCAAGTGGACAGCTATCAGGAAAGCACACTCACACAAAAAAGGCCAAATCATCTCATTTTTTTAAGATTATGGAGAGACTTTTATGTGAAATATTCCCAGTTTTAAAGCACTGTTAGCCACATGATTACCTCTGCAGGTGTGACCCAGCTCTTACCCACAGTCTGCACCCTATGACAGTACAGATCTTATCCAATTAACAAGCATACACACGTGCCAACTCTAAGCCACGTACTCCGCTAGCTATAAGAACAATGAAGTCTCAAGTCTATGTCCTGAGAGGCTCCTAAGCCAGCAGAAGAGAAAAACACACAGGCACAATGCCAGCCATGCTGTATTCAGTTCAAGGAGCTGGCAGAGGCCGATGCGAATAGGAGTCAGAGAAATCTGCCCCCTGGGGGTGAAATGTGAGAAGAGCCGCAATAGCACTGAACCAAAACAGAACAGGAAAAAGCAGAGAGGGCAGGCAGGTTACAGCACTGAGAACACACAATGTGAGCTGCATGACTAGGAAGGGAAGCCTGGAAGGTGCCCTGCTGAGCCGAGACCCCTCAGGATGCGCAGCGCAAGCAGGCAGACCAACTGAGCTTCCAGGGAGGGGCAGGAACTCAAGGCAGGTTCAAGCACACATAAATCCATGACCCGGCATGGGGTGTCTGTGCGAAGAGAGCACCAAACCTGGAAAAACATTCAGAATTGCAATATTTAAGTGAAACTTTATCTCAACTAAAAGACGCTATATTAAAAAATACGAAAAACAGTCACATACACAACAGAAAATTTTCTATCACACACAATCCTACACTACTTCTATACATTCTTTTCCATCTACAACTAATCAATGAGATTCTCTTCCCCAATCTTTACTTATTTTTTTTCTTGATCCTAATTTTGTGTATTTAGATTTCTTCACTATGGTTTATCTATTATAAGCCTCCTCAAACCTTCTTCAGTGGAATGGAATGGAGCACCAAAACAAAAAAATAGAATAAATGAGGCATTAATTTAAAAACCCGAACCAACCAGATGGCACATGCCACTACGCAGAAGGCCAAGGCAGGAGGACTGCGAGTTTCAGGTTTGGGCAATTTAGTGTCTTGGCAAGACCCTGCCTCTCTCTCTTGGCAAGATACTGTCTCTCTCATGGGCCTGGGACCCTAGCCTGACAAGACTGTATCGCTGGTTCTACTCTTTTCTTTTACATTCATATACTTACCTCATATGCTCTGTAGTCAATCTTACAACAATTTTCAGTCTTTTACCATTGTGAACTCCCAAGCAGGGCTCTGAGCAACGGAATTTATGCCTTATAACCAAGGCAACACAGGTAAACATTTACCTCTGAGATGATTTCCATCACTGCTCCTGTTCAGCAGTTACTCTAGTACTGACTGACAAGTTACATCAACTGTGATTTTAGAAGAGGGGCAAAAAAATCCAAGCAAGCAGAAGAAAATACTCTGAAGACAAAGGAGGGAATGACAGGACCATGATAAGAAATGGCATCAAACTACCAAACAGAATGAAAAGCCTTAAAATTCGAGGACACACTGCTCAGCAAGGCAAGTCAGAAGGAAGAGAACGCTAAGGTGGCTGGTAAAGGAGAGTCAAAAAGTTCAAAAGAGCCAGGCATGGAGGCACAGGCCTATAATCCCAGAACACAGGAGGATGAGTGAGGTAGAGGATTGCCAAGAGTTCAAGGTCAGACTGGGTTACACAGTGAGTTCTAGGTCAGCCTAATTTATTGTGAGACCTCATGTCAAAAAATAAAAAATAAAAAAAACTATGTAACATTTGACACATGCTAAAGAATACATGTAACATATATCTGTAAGTAAAAAGCATGTAAAGCAAACACCAGTGGAGACCTAGGAGTAATGCCAATATATCAAACCCTAATCAGACAGAGTCAATTATTTTTCCTTTCATATTCTTTTGCAATTTTCTACAGCATACATACAAGTAGCTAAACTAACTAAAAGGATTTTAGTAACATTAACTCTGCTAGAAACTAGCTTCAGATCTTGGACAATTCATTTAAGCTCTCCAGACCTCTTCTTCACAGATAAAATTCAAAAGCTGAACTAGACAAACACTTCCAAACAGAGATCACACATTCGGAGTGTTTTGGTGCAGGGCCTGGCACACAGTGAGCACCCAATACTACTACCAACCAGGGCTTGATGCAGCAGCAAACAGGCAGAATTCTGGAGCCCACTCTCATTTCAACTTTTCTGCTTTCATGCTTCAAATGTTGCACTTCTAGATACAACTTCAATTAGAAAAAAGCCTTCACAGTCAGTTTCCAATCACTTGACTAAATGATCCCTAAAATCCACTGTAATATAACATCATTCTACGTACTACATAGCTGTATCCTCATCCCTTTGGCAAGTCTAGAAATACTCTTGATGAACACATAAATAATGCAAATCCAGGTAAACTGTATTTGGCACGATTCTAATGCACTGCATAAAAAATGTTTAATTCTTGTGAACAACTGTGGCCCGGTCTTTTCTATCAAAGGATATAAACAGGAATGCCTCCACCTTAGGACTCCAGTCCACCCTGTGCACAGCCCCTTCTGCACACACTGAAGTTACGGGAACGCCTGTTCAGTTCAAATCCTGGAAACACAGCTACAGACCACAATACCTTATCAATAGCCAAGGACCTTCTGTTCCCACACCCTCTTCCCCTCCCTGTCCAGCAGCTCCTCAGGCCCACTCTTCGAAGCACTTGCACTAGCCAATTAGGACAGACAATGAACCTTCGACCCAACCAATGGGGAAAGAGGTCGGCTGACTCCCTTGTGTTCGGGCTTAAAACTCACTTCCCTGCCAATGGCATCCTTGCTACCTCATGCTTCTGCACCTGTAAAATGCCTTATCGAGAGTTCTTAAAAAAAAAAAAAAAAGAGAGAGAGAGAGAGAGAGTTCTTGATATCCAAGTGCTTCATTGTCTGCACCAACAAAATTGAGTTTGGGGGCTTATTTCCAACATTCTGAAAGTCTGTGATTGTTTTCCACCATTTTCTTTAAATGCTGGGCACAGTGGTGCACACCTGTAATTCCTGACTGAGAGGCTGAGTCAGAAGGATCACAAATTTGAACCCAGCCTGACCAACAGAGCAAGACTCTGTCTCAAAATAAAAACAAATATAAAGGGCTCTGGATACAGCTCAGTACAAAGACCCTGGGTTCCCAGTACTAGCTTCCCTCCCAAGTCTGCTGGTTGGTATCATGACAGACTTTTTAAACAAAACGGAGAGTTACACTTATTGAAGAGACACCTATCCAGATAATTTCAAAAAGCATCACTTTCCCTGTAAGCCCAACTAGTCGCTCCAAAGGCTGAGGCAGGAGTTTGTGAATTCAAGTCCAGCCTGGGCAACTTGGCAAGCCCTGTCTCAAAGGGAAAGGGCTGAGAATAAACCGCAACACAAAAGCCATAGTTCACACCCAAGCACCAAGAGAAGAATCTGTGTTCCTGATTTTTGGCTTTGACAATATTTTATCACAAACCTTATATCCATTTCACAAAAAAGATTAAAGAGAAAATGCATGATCACATGTTGCCATGACTATCTTTCTGGTCAAGAATTTCCACTGTCTTTACAAAGGTTAAGGACAAGATAAGAAAGAAACTGCTGCAAGGACACAGGATACACAAGCCTCTTCTCACCCCATGATCAGTTCCACCTGTGTGGCTTAGGGCACATGGCCTTGATGTCACCAAGAGTCTAGCTCTCTCTTGCTCACTAGCCACTCTTTGTTAGTTCTAAAAACCAGTTCTATAACTAGTAGAAAAGCAACTTAACACCTCAGCAATTTTTTACCTTACTTGCAGGTAATATAGCTTCCCACTTATGAGGCTTAAAAGAGAGTAAAATAGGGCCGAAGATACAGCACAGTGGCACAGCACCTGCCAGGCAAGCGCTAGGTCCTGAGTTTGACTCCTGGTACCAAAAAAATGAAAAAAAAATTAAAATGTCAAACATTATTTCTTCTCCCTCTCCTTCATAACTGAAAACCAAGCTTTCAGCCTAATGCTATTTTTGTTTTCCTGGCGACAAGAAAAAGCTACATAGCAACTTCATCGTGGGACTGTCCACCCCTCCCAGGAATTACCACGTGTTTCAGAAACCTCTACAGAGCCACAAGATTAAAACTATTTTCATAAAAATTCAAGACAGTATTTGCCAGGCCAGGTGTGGTGGCACACACCTGTAATTCCAGCACTCAGGAGGCTGAGGCAAGAGGATTGCTATGAGTTTGAGGGCAGCCTGGACTACATAGTGAGTTCAAGGCCAGTCTGAACTACATAGTGAAACCCTGTCTCAAAAAGACATTATTTGCCTTGACTGTCCTGCCTCAGTCTCTCAAAATGTTAGAATTACAAATGTACTCCACCACACCCAACAACTAACCTTATTTTTATTTACCCTTCAGTTGTCAATATACCATCAGAATTCTCCTTTTACTTAATCTTTTTTTTCATTTTTTAGATATACTTCTCAGCACTTCCTTTGTGAATATAAGTAAATCTCTAACTGCAGAAAACAGAATTCAGAAACACTATAAATACATGCAATGCCTGGGTTCTAGGATACTGCCCATCAATCTAAACCACTAGACCCTAGTAAAAATCCTGGTATGAGACAGCAGGTAAGTATTGGTATTTCACATACCCAGTTTTTAACTTTATACTCAAAAGAATGATGCTTAATGATACACTTTAAAGTGGTTATAGCTTAAAGTGGTCATAGCCAGGCATAGCAGCACATGTCTGTAATCCCAGCACTTGAGAGGCTGAAGCAGGAAGATCATTGTGAGTTTAAGGATAGCATGGGCTACATAGTTCAGGCCCAGCCCAAACTATATAGCAACACCCTGTCTCCACAAATAAAAACCCCAAAAAATAAAAACCAGTAAGTATTGGCAAAGATGTAGAGAAACTGAAATCTTTTGTACACTGATGGTAAGACTATAAAATGCTACAGGTGCTATGGAGAATAATGATTTCCCAAAAAGTTAAACCGAATTACATTATTAACGAGCAATTCCACCCCGAGGTACATAGATAAAAACCTGAAAACTGTTACTTAAATACATGCACATACATGTATGCAAGTAGCAATACAACAGCCAAAAAAGTAGAACCAACCCAAATGTCTACCAACAGATGAACAAACTGTTACATGGAATATTATTCAACCATAAAATAGAATGCAACATTACATACTGAAAGGATGAACTTTGGAAACATCAAACCAGTGAAAGAAGCCAGACACACAGTCACCTACTGTACTCTTCTATCAACATAAAATATGCAAGACAAGACAAAATACAGACTGCTGGTTCCCAGGGTAGAGTGGCAAGAGAACCAGGGAGTCACCGCTTATCGAGAACAATTTCCTTTTAGGGTGACAAAATGTTTCCCAACTAGATACAATACACAATAAGGCCAATGTAGTAATTCCCGCTGAACTGTTTTCACTGTAAAAGGTTAATTTCATGTTATATGAATTTAAATTTTTTTAAGTTTGCACAGATGTCTCATTTGCTAGGAAATGTTCTCGCTAGCTCAATGGTCCTCTCTCAACTCCTACAGTATCCCTGGCACACAGCCTGATGCAGCTGGGAAGAAAACACCAGGTCAAAATGGTCTATAGAAAGAAAACAGTGTACATTTACATAAACACAACAATTGTATGCCAGAAGGGAAAAATGCTATAGAAAAGCATGCACTAAAATTCCTTAACAAAATTCAAAACCCAATGAAGGGTAAGCCTTCTGTGAATTCAAGCAATGGTAAATATTCAAGTATGCATCAACACTACCAATGTTAGAAAATGCCAAACAGCAAAACACAGCCTCCCAAATTTCAAACTACAAAACAGAACCAGAGAACCGTCTCTAAAACACCTTCCCAATTTTCACATTTGAGACACTGCAGGCAGTCCATTACTTTTTCAAGGGCTGACTCTTAATGCAAATAAAATTATAATACCGGCACTGTTCAGATTGTGGAAAACAATAATGTCATTCTTCTCAGTGACTCACTACATACTTTATTCAGCACCAAAGTGTACAGATGCCACATACTAACACAGAACACAAGGGAAGTGTTTCTGATCTTTCAAGAGTATTTTTTACAACAAAGTCAAACTAATACATCTTTAAAACTACAGGAACAATTTGGGGACATGTTATTCATTATCTTTCAGTGGCCTTGAGCAAATATGGCCAAAAAAATTTCATCTAAGAAAATCTTTTTAAAGATACGAAATGCCAACTCAAGTATGTTCAAACAGAAGTAATTTAGAAGGATCCTAATACCAAAAGCACTTTCATCAGATCATTCACAACTGGAAAACTAGTAAACTGTAATGTGCAATATGGAGAGAAAATACTGAGTCAAAAATTTCCTATAAAAAGAAACAAAATGTACAAGGCTGGCACACCCACTGAGTGGGAAAGAATGCTAATGACATTTACAGAGCATGTCCATTAGACAATAAGCCTGAAATTTTTGCATCTGTTACCATTTAATACCCAATAACCCCATTATCCCTACTGTAAAATCCACCATGTTCACTGAAGAAGGTACACTAACAAGTCCATGGAAGGTACTGATCATCAACAGTCCCCGAGATGCAGCTCTATTCAAGCAAGACTTTTCTACATCTCAACAATATTCTGACAAAAGGGGCAGCATCGACATCATTACATATACTAATTTGACAGTTCAGTGATCTTGGTCTATACCGAAGTTAATGATGAAAATATTTAACAAAATAAAATCAAAGTATTTTGCCTCCTCACTAAAGAGTTCCTTTGACATTAGTTATTAGTTCATTAATGCTTTTGGAGAACAGGTGTTAAACTATGGAGATGTGCAATTATAAAAACAACATCCCTCTAGCTCGCGCTTTGTTTTTCCTTCTATCTTTGTAGTACTGTGGAAGGAACCCAGGACTTTCTAAGATACATCCCCATCCTTGTTTTTGTTTGTTTTTGACAAGGTCTTGCTAAACTGCTCAGGCTGGTCGCCATCTTGCCATCCTCCTGCCTCAGCCTCTCAGAGTGCTGGGATTACAGGCATGCATCATGACATCAACCTTCCTCCGACTCTTTAAACAATGCATACAAGAAGCCGTTCCACGATGTGATGGAGTCAAAACTGCTATCACTTAAAGAGCCTGCACAACCCCTCTGGAAAGATTCTATGCTATGCTGTCCACCTCAATCAACCACGAGACAAAAGTGTCAAGACAGAAGTAAAGCTCATATGCCCTGTCAATGGGGAGGTAAGATTAGAAACCAGGACTTTGGACAAACCTTATTTACAGAAAAATGTAAATAAAAAGTAATTGGTGGTATTACTTAGTAACATCATTTTCCTATAGTCCTTCAAGCCATAAAAAGCCAAGAGGTCATCCTAACTTTTCCCATACTTAATAAATACAGTCAGCTCTACCTTAAAAACAAGTCCTCAATCTAACTATTGTCCCCGCCTCCCCAAAGATGCCCGGGCCAAGCCGCCACCACACCACCAGCTAGACTACTGCAGTAAGCCTCCTCCCTGGCCTATGGGGTTTCATGTTACCACTCTATGACCTAACCCCCAGAGAGCAGTCACAGTGGCTTTTTTCCCCTAAAACTCTGAAGCAATTAAACTGCAGAAGAACACAGTACAAAGAACTTTTTCATGGTGCTTTGAAGTACATGACCCTCTCCATTACTTGTGGTACTTCTGAGCAGGGGCTGGGATAAGCTTCCTTCCTCCATTCACAGGAGTGCAGGGACTTGCCCCACATTACAGAGCCAGTAATCAGCAAGATCAGGTCTGGAACTCAGGCCTTCTCTGTACAATTACGCCGTGCAAGCCCTTGGCATGAGCACCATTTACTCATCACACACCTAAGCTCTAACATCCTTTCCTTTCAACATCCAGAATTACTGGTTCATTACTGGAATGTTTCAAAAGAACAGGTAGAGGGGCAGAAAATACTATAATTTTCAAACCTAACTACAAATTTCTGTCTCACTGAAAGCCTAATATGTTCACTGACTACAGTGACAGGTCTGGTTTTGTAAAGAGCTTAAATTGTAAGCAAGATCTCTGACAGAAAGAATTTTAACATCATATTCCATGAGTCAGCAAGCTGTAGTCTGACAATTGATTTTGTTGCTGTTTACTTTTTATTATTGTTTTCGTGGTGCTGGAGATTAAATCCAGGGCTTCCTGCACACTAGACAAGCATAGTACTCTAGCACTGAGCTACATCCCTTGCCCCTTTCATATTTTTATATGATTAGGGTGGGGAAGACAAAAGAATATCTCATGACATTATTTCCTGATGAGATCTCACAATGTGGCCCAGGTGGGCTTGAAACTTGCTAAGGAGGCCAGGCTGGCCTCAAATTTACAATTCTCCTGCCTCAGCCTCCCTAATGCTGTAACAGGATTACAAAAGGCATGCAGCATCATGCCCAGCAGACATCTGAAAATTGTAATTTAAAGTTCAATGCCAATAAATAAAGGTTGAATGAAAGATAGTCATACCAACTCATTTATTTACTGTCAGTAGTTGCTTTCATACTATAAAGGCAGAGTTCAACAGTGCCAATAGAGACCATGTGGCTGGCAGAGCCTAAAATATTTAGTATCTGGTTCTTTTACAGAAAGTTTGCCAGGCATAGTGGTGCACGTGTATAATCCCAACACTCGGAAGGCTGAGGCAAAAGGATCGCTGTGAGTTGGAGGCCAGTCTGCAATACATAGCAAGATCCTGTCTCTAAAAAAGAAAAAAAAAAAAAAGTTTGCCAGTAACTTGCCATGATGTATTATTGATTTTCCACATCTTCCCCACATCCTGACCTCAATCATGCACTGCCCTCCTTCCCCTCTGCCCAGTGAGGTAGCTGAGTTTTCCTCTGGCACCAATACTTCATCACTTAGCATCCTGTTTTGAGACGTGTAATTGCCTACTACACATCAGAGTCCCCAGGTAGACTACGAGATGCTGGAAAGTGAGGCCCATTTCACCTTCTTTACTGCTCTAACCCACTTCCCTAACAATGCCCATATATGCTAGGTGCCTAGTACTTGGTAAATAAAAAGGCATAAGGTACTTAATCCAGATGAAATTATCTAAAAATAATTATCTCTTATCAGGTAAGAGGAAACACACAAATGCCTATTCCTTATGGTGGCAAGCCTTTTAGAAAATGACTGCCCAAGCCAGGCGTGGTGGCTCACGCCTTTAATCCCAGCACTCGGGAGGCTGAGACAGGCGGATCGTTGTGAGTTCGAGACCAGCCTGGGCTACAAAGTGAGCTCAAGGCCAGCCTGAATGGCATAGTGAGACCCTGTCTCAAAAACAGGGCTGGGGATCTAGCTCAGCAGTCTAAGTGCCTGCCCGGCAAGCGCGAGGTCATGAGTTCAATCCCCGGTGCC
>RJWT010008634.1:0-26056 GCA_004365215.1 Cuniculus paca | reverse complement strand
CCATGTTTTCCTTTTGTGGAATTGCACTGCTTGGGTTGGATGCCAGAGATTGCCCTCTCTCTCTTCGCCTTGGCATATTCTTGATTTCTTCCACCCCAGAGTAGTGTGGTCCCAGGCACCCCAGCACTGGCCACAACTTCTCCAAAGCTAGACTGTTTGTGTTTTCTGGCCAGTGCTGGCTATGTATATCCAATGTTGGGTGCCTGTGTCTCTGTACTGAGCTAGGCACCCAGCCACTCGGGGCTTGCAGGGGAGTAGACCTGGTCAGGTCCTGCAAATCTAAGCTGTTTAGGAGCCTACGCGATACTGGCTGAAACAGGCACGGGAACAGATCTCCAATCAATCAGCTTCCGTGGGTCCACCCACAACCTGGAGCTCCCAAATGATTGGTTTTCTGGCCTCAGTGGAAGCAATTTCTGCGGGTCTGCCCACAACCTGGCGCTGACACCAGAAGTGGTTAGCAGGCTTGGCCCCCGGTGACGTAACCTGCCCAACTCCAAGATGGAGCCCGGCCGATCACTCTCTCCCTTGGGGCGGGGGGGTGGAATTCCAAGCATTCACCAACAACCACTGCAGATCTCCAAGTCCGCAGATCTCCGTGTCCGCCACTCTCCTTCACCCCCACGCCTCTCTGCAGAGACCTCTGGGGTTGACTGCAGCTGTGACCATGACCACAACCACAACTGCGCATCTCCAGGCTCAGCTGGTCTTCTGGCAGGGTGGATCCAGCTCCAGGCTGGGGCACCGCCAGCCACCACCTTCTTTGTGTAATTTTTTTTTTCTCTTTGTGGGCTTCAATTCATATTTTAGATTCTTCCTTGGTCCACGGGACCCACTTGCTTCCTTCTTGTCCTCTCCATGATGTGATATTCCAGCATCTGAACTGCTTCTCTCAGAGAGACTGTTTACTCTGCTGCTTACTGTTCTGCCATCTTTTCTTAATTCTTTTTTTCCAAACCCTTAACATTTTTTTCTTTTTTCTTTTTTTTTCCTTTTATTTCTTGGCCCCCCAGTCTCCCTAGTTCCCCTTCAAACACTTTCCTCCTATTGCAAAATTATAAGTTTTAGTCCTTATTTATTCTTTTGGCTTCTCACAGTAGAGAAACTATGTGATATTTATGTCTGATTTATTACACTCAAGAGTACGGCCTCCAGGTGCATTCATTTACCTGGAAATCTCTCAAGTGTATCCTTCTTTATGGTAGAGTAGTACTACATTGTCTAAAAAATGCATCTTCTTTATCCATTCATCAGTCAAGTGCATTTAGGCTGTTTGAAAGATTTAGCAGTTACAGACTGTGTTGCTATAAACATGTGTAGATATTACTGTGGTGTGATATTTTTAATTCTTTCAGAAAGATACCAAGAAGGAGAAAAGTTAAGACAAATGGAATCTCTAGCTTTAGTTTTCTGAGGAATCTTCATAATGATTTACACAGTGGTTGCACCAGTCTATGCTCATACCAGCAATGGAAAAGAGTTCCCATTTCCTCCACACTCTTTCCAGTGTTTGTTATTGTTTGATATCTCGATAACTGCCATTCTTCTGGAGATGAAATCACAACATTGTTTCAATTTACATCTCTAATGAACAATGATAAATAATTTTGCATATATTTATTTCTTGTTTCTACTTCTTCATCTAAGAAGTGTCTACTCATTTGAGGTGCCTATTTTTCAATTGAGTGTTTAAATTTGGGAGATTTGATTTTTTGTGTGTGTTCTTTAAATTCAGGATATTAGACCTTTGAAGGAACAGCTAGCAAATTTTTTCCCACACTGTGGGTTGTCTCCTCACTCTGTTGATGATTTCTTTTACTGTGCAGAGGCTATGAGATCCCAGTGGTTGATTCTTTGTAATATTTCCCATGTGATCTGGTATTTGTTCATAAAGTCTTCCTACAGCTATGTCTTCAAGAGTTTTGCCTATTGTCTCTTCCAACATTTAGTGTTTCTGTTTTAATCTTTAGATTTCTGATCCATTTTTATTTTAGTTTGGGGTGTGGTGAGAGACATGGGTCTAGTATTAGTCTTCAGCATGTGGAAATCCAGCTTTTCCAGCCACGTTCATTGAACAGGCTATCTTCCAGTGAAGATATTTGGCCACTTTGTTGGAGATAAGGTGGCTCAGTGTGTTTGGAGTTGCTTCTAATCTGTATTTTCTAATCTGTTTCATTGATCCTCAAGTCTGTGTTATTTCTAGTACCATGCTATTTTTATCACATCAGGTTTGTAGTATAATTTAAAGTCAGGTATCATAATTCCTTTTGCCCTGCTTTTGTTGACCAGAATTGTTTTTGCTATTTTAGGTCTCTTTGTTTCCAAATAAACTTAGGATTGTTTTCTTCAACTCTATCAGGCATACTATTGGTATTTTGATCAGGATTGCATTAATTCTGTATAAAAATTTTGAAAGGGATGTCATTTTCACTGTATTGATTTTTCCTAACCAACAGCAAAAGATATCTTTCCATTTTCTCACATCTTCTTTAATGTCACTTTATAACACCTAGTTTTCAATGTAAAGGCATTTTACTTTCTTTGTTAGATTGATTCCTATTTTTTAAGCTATAGTGAGGGGTGTAGTTTCCTTAATTTTTCACTCAATGAGTTTATTGTTTGGTACAGGAATGTTATTGATATTTCAGTGTTGACCTTGTTTCTAGCTATGCAGCTAAATTTGATTATTAAATCTAGGAGTCTTTTGGTGGAGTTTTTGGGGTCTTTTATGTAGAGTATCATATCATCTGAAAATAATGATGATTTAACTTCTTTTCCTGTCTTTTTCCTTTTGTTTCTTTATGTTTTATAATTGCTTTGGTTAGTATTTCCTGAATTATATTGAATAGATCTGGTGATTGTGAATATCCTTGTCTTGTCCCTAATTTTAGAGTGAAAGCTTTCAGTGTTTGATAATTTAGTATGAGGTTATAGATAACTTTTAGTGGATTGAGATGAAGACAATTTTTAAAACTTTCAGTTGGATTTTGATGATGAATGGATGTTAGAGTTTGTCAAATGCTTTTTCTGTGTCTATTGAGATGATCATCTCTTTTTTGTCTTTGGCTCTGTTGATATGATGTGTTACTTAACTGATAGTATGTTGAACTACTCCTGCATCCCTGTGATGACTCATACGTGGTTATGGTATATAATGTAGATAATTTGCTTCATTCTGTTTGCCAGTATATTATTGAGGATTTTTGTGTCCATGTTCATTAGGGGATTGGCCTGTAGTTCTCATTTTTGGTTGGATCATTCTCTGATTTTGGGTTCCTGTAATACTTGTTTCCAGGAATGACTTTGAGAGTATTTCCTCCTTTTCAATTTCTTTACAGAGTTTGAGGAGTAATAAAATGAGATCTTGTCTAAATTTCTGATAAAATTCAGCAGTGAATATATCAGGACTTGGGCATTTCTTTTTTGTTAAGTTTAATTATGTCTTCTTTTTTATTGACTGATATTGGATTATTCAGAATTTTTGTATTTTCTTGATTCAGCCTTGATAGTTCATATGTAATTAGGAATCTGTCCCTTCTATGTTTTCCATCTTATTCAAGTACAGGTTTTCTAAGTAAGTGTTGATGATCAGGATTTCTTCAGAATCTGTTGTGATTTCACCCTTTTCATTTTTAATTATGTAGATTTGAATCTTTTTTTCTCTTATTTTGGTGACATTGGCTGGAGATTTGTCAATTTATTTTACCTTTCTGAGGACCAACTCTTCGACTCATAGATTTTTTTGTATTTTCTTATTCTTAATTGCATTAATTTCTGCTCCCAGCTTTATAATTTTTCCTCCTATGAGATTTGGACTTGACTTGTTCTTCTTTTTCTAGAAGTTTGAGGTTCAAAATTAGGTTGTTTTCTTTCTTTCTTTCTCTTTTCTTGATCTGAGAGTTCATCACTATAAATTTCCCTCAGAGGACTGCCTTCATTGCATCCCATAAGTTCCAGTATGTTGTATTAGCATTATCATGTAATTGCACATAGAACTTAATTTCTTCTTTAAACTCATCTGGAACTCATTAATTTCCATGTGTTTATGGAGTTTTTATAGTTTACTTTGACATTGATTTCCACTTTCATTGCTCTATGGTCTGATAATATGCATGAGATAATTTCAATTCCTTTCTCTTTACTTAAGCACATTTGTTATGATTTGTGTCAAGATGTTCCCATGAAACCTCATGGTGTCAATATTTTTCTGAATGTGGCTGAATCCATAGGGTGTCTGATTGATTTGTAGTGCAATGCTGGGGTTAAAGATGCTGGGATTAAGTGGGGTTCCTTGCTGGATCAGTCCACTGATTGGATTGGCACCACTCTAATATGGGTAGACTGGATACGATATAAGGAATATAAAAACACTTATCTCTTCCCTTTCCACCTTGTTGATTTTGCTGTGTTGTGGGTGCCATGAACTGTTTCTCTTTTATAATGCCTGTCTCCCATGCCACCCTAATTGGAGCCAGTAAACCATGGACTGAACCCTCTATAAACTGTGACCTCCTTTATCCTTGGGTGTTGGGTATTTTGTCCCACTAAGAGAAAAATAATGAATATAATATTGAGTACGTGGCCTATTTTAGAGAGGTACACTGCTTGAGAACAGGGGCCACATTGAACCTATTTTTATTTTCTCAAACTATCTAACAGTAGATAGCAGTAAATGGACCCTATTGGCTCTAATTCAATGTTTCTTAGTCAGAAGTACATATTAGAATCATAACGATAGATTTCAAATATACATGCACAATATTATCAAATTAAATTATCATTCAGCTTTATACAAGATTCAAATGCCTTTATTTAAAAAAAATTATTTCATTTTATACTTAAGAGAAAATATGTAAAAAAATTTTTAAAGTTGTATGAGATAAAAGCTGTATTTTACATTTTGAGAAACTGTTCTCTTAATAATGTAAATAAATCATAGCCACTATTTTACAAATAAACTAACTGATGGGAATAATATAGACTGCTATTTTCTGTAAACATGAACTGTGCAATTGTTTTTTAAATAGAATTAGAGATTGAAATACTCATACCATTTTTACTTAGTACCATTTTTACTTAATATTCATCTGTTCTTGTAAGTACAGTAAGCCCTCTCATCTCTGAGATATACATTCCAACATTCCAAACGCCCAAACCTTTGGATACTACCAGATCCTCTGTGTCCTATGAAGTTAGTCTTTTGATTTTCAGTGGTTCAACATGTTTTTTTCAATTTCGTATTGGATGTATCAGACCAGTATCTGTATTTCCAGTGCTTGTCATTTTGAATTTACAGTATGTTCACCCAGGTGTAAATTGAAATAGATATATATGGTAAAAATTAATTTATAATTTAGGCATAATAAGAGACTAATGACCAATAATTAAATATACTATAGTAATATAGTGTGATAAAATTATTTCACACTTATGAGTGTTTATTTCTGTAATTTTTCATTTAATATTTTTGACCAGCAGTAACTGAAAATGCAAAAGTGAAGCCATGAAGAAGGGAAGATGACCATTGTACACTTATCATTATTTTACTGGCTGCATAGCATCTCTACATGGATATGTTCTAAGTGTCCTTCAACAAGGATTTAGATTTCTTCTACTATTTCAATATTATCAATAATGCAGCAAAAGGTATTACTTTACATATATCTTTATCACAGTAGCACCAGGGCAAGAATACTACTGGCAGATATTAAGAATTTCTTAAATGAAAGAGGATGTAGTGCTGTGATAAATGTCCTCATTTATAAAATGAACCTTTGGACACTTGTCTGCTAATTTCCTTAAGATGAAATGCTAGCCCAAAAATTATTTTCAGAATTGTGTTCCCAACATTTATGTGATGAGTAGTGCTTGACATTACTCAAGCTCCTCCATCTTCAAAAAGAAAAGTGAATTATTATTCATGTTAATCTTATGAATTTGAAAAGTATTTGTATCTCATTAATACTGAAATTGATATAACTCTTATAACGTAAGTGAAAAAAGAAAATGCAACTGTGATTTTATTGTTCACATATTTGTTTGTAAACAGCCATGAGGAAGATTTTAAAGAATGAAGGTCTGAAACTCCTTCCTGAAAAATAAAATTTATTCATGTGTACATTACAATTATCTTTTGCCATTATAATTAATTAAAGATTCATCATTATTGGAGGGAGTCATCTAATCCGGGATAACTTATATTTATATTTGACAGTATAATATTAAGATAAATATATTTCAAATAAGACTTCATTAATATAATTTTATTTTCAAAAATAGATAAGCTTATAACAAATTCATATTCTTTCTTCCTAGCAACTTTACACTATAACAAATAACTAATACCAACTATGTGTTGCTTGACTCCTCTTTGATTGACTTTAAATTTTATTTTTAAATTTCATTAGACCAAAGCATTCTCAAAGTCATTAGCTTCCAACCAATCACTTAACTGTTTATCAAATCCATCATCTTCTCTATATTTTTTAACGTGAATATAGAGGCTCTTTGAATCATTTTAATGGATTTTTCTGGCAAAGTGCTAACAGAATATCTTAACTAATTGACTGTACTCAGTGTTATGTATACACTTGTCATTTGAAGTTTTATTCCAAATGCTTAATTTTCTCATCACACAAGTTTAATCTATGGTAATGAACCATGATACAGTATTAAATCTTGGAAATATATGTACCAGAAGCATCTTATAAAGAGACCCTAAATTACTGTGTAGTTTTTTTTAGTTTTCGCTTCATTTATTCCATTAAGATAACTAAATGATGAAGTTCTCTGAATTTTGTTTTAAGTAATTTTGTCAGTTTTGAAGTTGAAAGTGTAAATTAAACATTGTTTTATGTTTTCAAAACTACAAAAGTTTGCCCATCAAAAATAAAAATATCATTGATATTAGTAAAAATGTGTTTATTTTAAGCCCTTTCATTATTCAAAACCACTGTATATACAGAAATGAATGGAATCTACTGATCAGAAGAAAAAGCAAAAAAAGAAAGGGCAAAGCATGATATGAGCTAAAAAGAAAGATTTCCTGAGTAATAAATGAAAAAATTAATTTCCCTATATCTAAAAGGAAGAGACAAAGTAAGTAAGTTAAAATAATTTGAAAGCAAAATTGATAACTTCAAAAGAAAAACTGAACCTAAAAATTTGGGAAGACTACCTTTACATGAAATATTTATTAAATACAGATTTAAAGTTTATATGATGATAAATATAATCTTTATTTATATAATAGGGTTAAATTTTGCTTATAAGCAATAATGTATTATTCCATATTTTAAGTATTTATGCACTCATATTGACTTGAAACTACATTATTATAAAATATAAATGCAATTTTCATATATAAGCTCTTGATTTAAATGAAAGTTACAGATAGTCTCTAGGATTATATTTGAATCTTCATGTGTGAGGAAAAGCCAGTTCTGCACTCCACTGCCTCCCTGGGAACCTAGAATGGGAGAAACCTATGTGCCCGACACATTCCCCTACACTAAAGACCAGTAGCCAATGTGGGAAGTGCCTGGGACCACACAATCAGCTAATGTGGAGGACTACAGGAAAATGTCAAGATGAAGTAGCAAAAGGAAATCTCACACCTCCAGCCCACACAGAATGAGTCTAAGAGATATGGAAACCGAAGAAATTGGAAGTTGCACACCTGAAATTTCTGAATGGATAGCAACAAAAGCAGAGAAACAACTTCATTAGATTGTAAAAGTACTCAGATCAGAAATAATATCATAGATAAAATAACAAATGACAAACAATGAAATAAATGCTGAGCATATATAAAGAAGACATAGATAAAAAAGAGGAGCGTTGGAAAATGAGGGAAACCTCAAATGAACAATACAGGAAAAATCTACAATGCATGAAACAGATTCAAAGAGATATCCAGAAAATTAAAAACTTCACTGAAAGCTCGCAAAACTGCTTAAAGAAACTGAAGATAGACTTTCAGACCTAGAAGACAGGATTGCAGCTAGTGATCAAAAAAAGAAAGATCTTTTAAAAATAACAAGGAACCAGGAAATAACAATTCAGTGGCTACAAGGCGATGCAAAGAAAAATAATTTAAGACTGATACATATCAATGAAAAAACAGGAGTCAACACAAATGACATAAAAATACTATTTACAGAAAAAATAGCAGAAAACTTCCCAAGAATGGGAAAAGGACCTGACATAAGATAAGTGAGGCATATAAAACTCCAACTAGCCTTACCCAAAATAAATCTACATCTAGACATATAATAATCAAGATCCCAGAAATTCAGCAAAAGAACAGAATATTAAAAGTTGTTAGAGAAAAGAAACAGATCATCTATAAAGGAAAATCCATCAGAATCACGGCAGATTTCTCAACACAAATCATCAAGTCAAGGAGAGTTTGAAGTGAAATGTTTCAAGTTCTGAAAGAAAATGACTTCCAACCCAGACTGATGTACCCTGCAAATCTATCTTTCAAAATTAATGGAGAAATAAGATACTTTCATGATAAAGAACAACTGAAGGAATTCATGACCACCAAATCAATCCTACAAAGAGTTCTGAAGGATATTCTAGAGAGAGATAAAGATGACCATGGTTCCATGAACAGTAGCAGAGGAGGATCACTGAGTAGGGAAGTCAACTGAATGGAGGTGAAATGTGGGGGACCAATGGCAGGAGGATATAGCATGATAGAAATGAACCAGTGCATGTTCATCATAACCATTAATATAAATGGCCTCATTTCACCAATAAAAACATGGGCAGAGTGGATCAGGAGACAGGATCCATCAATATGCTGCATACAAGAAATAAATTTGACTTAAAAGAAAATTCATGGACTGAAGGTCAGAGGAGACAAGATAATGCTCCATGTGACAGGAACCCAGAAAAAAAATGGGAGTAACTTGCTCATCAACTGCAGAATTGATAGGAAAGTTGTATTTTCATACAATGAAAAGCTACCCAGCTATGAAAAAGGAGAACCTTGAGGCTTTTGTAGGTAAATAGATGCAATTTGAGTGAAATGGTTTGGACTCACATGGGTGAACAATGTATTATTTCCCTTCAGTATAAAAAACTGAAGGAGTTAGTGGGACTCAAAATGTACAATAGATATTGCAATGGTCAAAAGGGAGGAAATATCTAAAAAGGGAAGGTGGTAGCAATTGTTAATTTCCTGTTACCTTGTTTTGAAATCTCCTATCATTTTCATTGTTTGGTTTGGTTTTTTTTTTTTAATTTTATTATGTCTTATGGTATGGACATCTATTTTGAAGATAACAAGAGGCATGGTAGCCATTGTTGATTTCCTATTATCTTATTTTGAAGTTTTGTATCACTCTCATTGTTTTGTTTTGATTGGCTTTATTGTGTTTCATTGCTTTGGTTTTATTCTCTTTAAAATAAAATAAAAATATTAGGATATTCTTTGCTTACTTAAAGATAATATGTATAACGAATTATAAGAATCAATTTAATGTCATTTTCCAAAACCTTGCTATGAATAGTGTAATCATTGAAAATATTTTGATTAACTTCATATGATAGGATCAGGCTTCTATATCATTATGACATTTTCATTTTGGCAGCTACCAGAAATTTAGATGAAATATGTACATATACTTTATGTAAGTATACAAACTGCATTAATGTGACAAATTTTAAGAAAGATCTTGAGAAAAGTCTGACATTAAATATAATTATACATTGTAGTACAGAAGATGAGAACATTCATATTTTGGTGCATACAGGCAAATTTAAATTTCAAGTTGAAACTTGTAACTTACAAATTCATTCATTTTGTTTTTCTTAATAAACATTTGATGCAAAGGAATCATGACAACACAAAATTTCACAAAATAAACATGAAAAAATAAGAATTTTCCTTTCTTAATAAAATGTTGATAAACACATAAATATGAATGATTATGAAGCAAGGATTGAAAGTGTACTTCCAAATAATGTTCAACTTTAAGCCAAGTATTGGAGCAACACTGTAACATGAACCCACTCCACACCTTTTTTTGTAAATAAAATCTATTGCAAGACTGATATGTCTTTCATTTTCATGCTGTCGCTGTGTTTTCACTATAACAGGTGTAGCTTCAGTAGTTACATAAGTCTCTTTGAACATTAAAGAAAATATTTATTATCTGCTTTCCTAGAAAAAGTTTGTAGACCAAATAATATTTATATTGGTCTATCTACTTATGAACTTAAGTAACTGCTATATAGTTAACACTACCATAGTCCATAAGTATAATAATAAAACAAAATAGGAACCAAACATAGATTGAAATGTCATATATTCACTTAGTATATTTCTACCTAAAATCCAACTATTTTTGTGAGTTCTGACATAAATAGCATTTTCTTGGAAATCATTCTTACAATACTCTGAGTTCAGTATTTGAGAAGATTCATTGGGAATCTGCAGTGTAGAATCATATGTCTTCAGTAAAGTTATGTGTGACACAGCAGAAAGAAGAGAGCTGACTAACCATATAAACCCTGATTTCTTGAAGATGCTGCTGAGGTTGTTCCTTAGTCCTTGAGAACATGACCATTAGGAAGACTTGGATATAATGTTTCAAAAGCAAGGGGCTGCTTTCTTTCAGGAAAACATAAGGCATACAGTTTGTAGTGTCATTCAATAATCTACAGAAAATACATCTATGTACAGGAAAATGCTGTTACAACTTTTTTTTTTTTTTCAAATCCTCAAAGATCAGAAGATTCTTTGAAGCTTGCAGAAATCCCAGCAGTGATTAGGCAGTACCAGTGACACCTAAAATTGTAACATATAGGAATGATTAAGTTTTTTCTAGGAATTTGGTAACCTCCATGAATAGCTTACAGTCTGTCCCAGGCTGGGAAATTAGTTATATTTTTAAAAAGCAGATTATTCATTTCACTAAAGAGAACATACTTTCTTGTTCTTTAATTTGGTTGGTTGGCTGGTTAGTTGATTTTTGGTTTGTTTATGGTACTTGAATCAAACTCATGACTTCACACCCACTAAGTAAGGGCTCTACCACTGAGACATACTTTTTTCTCATTGTGTGTGTTTTTAAAGAACATAAATTTTTAATGTCCATCGTGGTAGGGATGATGATTGTTCTACATTCCTCTGGGGTGCTTTATTGATGCCATGACTGAATTATTTTGGATTTGGGAGAACAAATAACTGTAGTGTTCTTCCACATGACAAAGGGTAAGTTTTTTTTACATACTATGTTCTGTGTAGTATTAGGTGACTTCCTACTCTGTCCAGTAATTCCTCCTACAAATGTCTTAAAGGCCTAACAACACACCTTAATTCAGAAGCAGCTGGAAAGTAAAAAGAAGCAACAATTACAGAATAATTATTATTTTCTCCTTTACTTAGCATCATTGCTTTTTATATTATATCACTATAGAAACCAATCTGAAAAATATGGAAAGGATATTTGCTTTTCTTGAAATGTGAAACATATCTATTTTAGTTTCTAATATATTTATGATTTCTAAGTGAAAATTAAATCAAACTCAATTTATAGAAATGGAAACTCATCACCTTTGTGAAAACTGCACTTTACTGGATATTAGTATCTTCCTATCTTTCCAATATGAAAGAGAAAACAATTTACATTGCAAAATGACTCATTTTTGTGACTATATATATTATTTTAATAACAAAATTTCTGGGGAAAACCAAGTACTTTATGCTACCAGATAGCTTTCCATTTGATACTTTGAGGGTAACTACATTCTTTTCCATGTCTTTAATTTAGACAAAAATTAATATGTACTTGAGTATAGCAAAACTTTGAGACCCATTTATAGTAGTCTCTTTTCACACTGCTGGGACACAATACCCATACCCACAAGTTAAAAGGAGAGAGATTTGTTGTGCTCATAGTATCAGAGGTTTCAGTCCGTGGTAAGCTGAGTTCAAGGCAGGAATATCATTTTGGAAACCTGCAGCAGAATAAAACTGCTTGGTTCATGATGGTATAAATCAGTGCCAAAAAGGAAAGGATGAGGGACCAGACTCCATGACCACATTCTTCCCTTGGGTGGATCCCAAAATCAATCAGTTTGAGTCTCCACCCTAACTGGCATGCCATTCTTTCAAAGTCCTCAATATGAGAAATAAATATAATGGCTCTAATGTAAAACAAATATAATTTTTAAAAGAACTTCCATTCTGTTTTGGAATGATTACCAAGTGCTATAGGAGAATAAATTAATTCTGTATGTTATTCATAGGTTAAGCTCAATTTTACTTTTTTAAATCTTGCTCAAACAAAGATTTTGACTCTGTAAATACACACTATATTTTAAGGGAATATCATCATAAGAGAAGAAAACTTTTATCATCTCTGCCTCTTGGAAAATTTCCTTGTTTCATGTGGAAAAGATCCTTAAATGATCTCTTGAGCTACTTTTGAATATGGCTGATAGCTACAGTATCTGATTTATTATGTGACAATATTATATAAAAGTTATTGCAATTCTAATATTAAGTCACATTATTATGCATGAGTATTTTCTAATTTCTTTTATCAAGAATTCTCTATAAAATTTCATTAAGCAGTTTGTTTCTATAAGGCAACACTTCAATTACTATTTCTATTATTATTTTTTCTGCTATAATTATTTCTTCAGTTGTACTAGTTGAGGTCTAATATTAAGAAAGCAGGAATAAAATGCCAAAAGAACCTACTCATTATAAAAATTCTATGAATTCAGTTTGTTCATATGATACTGTAAAGAGAGTTCCTTCATATTCTTTATCAGCTTGAAAATTTTAACTCTCAGTAATATCTCATTATAACATCATTCAAAATTTATGAAATTCTGCTAGTTGAAGTTTTAATGAATTTCTTCTTTTGAAATGTATAGTTCATAGCATTTTTAAAGTAGAATGTAGAGAAACAAATGTAAATATAGTTATCTCTTTTTTCATCTTTCCAATCTTTATTTTCAGATAATTTTGAAGAAATTCAAATGAAAGATCTTTTAGGAGAAGCAAAATACAGAAATTACTATCACAAGACATAAAATAAAAGCATTAAATAAATAATAAAAGAATAAATAACCTCTGTTTCACACATTTCTCTTTCATATTATATATTTTGCTGTTAACATGTACTAATTTTATGCTATTGTTTCCTAATTATTTTTATTTGCTATTACTCTTTTGGAATAATTCCAACAAAATCTCCACATATAATTCAGAAAAAAAATTCAGATTATAACTGGTTTGGCAATTCTGAACTTTAAATTTTTGGCAGATGAACATCTGATCAATAAAATTGTCTATATGTGATTATTTATATAACTTAATAGAAATTAAACATTATGTTTTCCCTAAAAGGAAGCATGCATTGAGCAGATGAATCATGTTTCATAAAGTTTCTGTTATTGTAACTTGTATTTTCCCTAGCTAATACTTTCTTCATGTGAAAGTAACAACAAATGCAAACCAATAATCTTTACTTAAATTGAACAATCATGAAAGAAACCTTTATTTCATATATCTCACACAATAGGATCTTCAAAGCCATAGTGAATGTGTGAGATTGCTGATTCACTATTGCAATGTCAAACTCAAAAACAAAGATTCTTGCATCTCTCCTGCCCGAGATTCCAACTATGTCACTTTTGCTTTATGCCTGGCTCTCCTACAGCCTGTCATAAGGCTGAAGGAAAATCTGTCCAGACATAATTAAGTCTAATGCAGAAAATTAAGGAAACCTGTGTCCCCAACTGCCAACACTAAGCAAAACAGCTAGACATCCTTTGACTCACAATTGAATCAGTTCCTTCAAAATAGTTATGAACACGGAAAACAGATCTCTATATTTTACTTACTAAAAGATCTGTTGATCTTTGTAATGTGGTTCAGAATTTTGAATATGGTTAATGTTGAACTCTCTACATCTAAACTAAAGAGGGAGAGGAAAATTAATGTTAGCTAGAATATTTTAATAGCCTTAACGGTATTTCAAATTAAAGATATTTACCCATATAAACCATGTGTATGAGAACTAATTTAAAGTTCCCATATTCAGAAAACTTGTGTTTAAATAGATGAAAGCCATGTAATTTGTTTTAGTATGATATTTTGCATGATAACTATAATTTTTTTCTGCAATTTCACTGTAAATTTCTATGAAGGTGTATCACATATATATCGTACATTTGGATCCAAACATATCTATAGTGAAAAATTTTGACTCATTACATTGTAAACCCACTCAGGTTTCTTTGAGTTAGAAGCAGGTGCAGTGCATCATTTTCTCTGAGTTCAAATAAATGAATCATTGAGTAAAAATATATTATCCCTTACCAAAATGAAAAAAAACTGTTATACTTTATATTAGTTTTGTTTGCCACTCATATAAAATTATTTTTCTAGGTCAAACTTGTAGTAAATAAATTCTACTTATTTTATACATATGCAAAGAAATTAAATAATTTCAGGTATTTTTGGATAGCATGCATTATTAATTTAGTTTGTTGCACTATGTAAATAATTTATTACAAAATTTTCCCATTATCACATTGTTCAGGGAGGTGAAGTTCAACTTTGCAGTATCTCCCTGAAGATTTCTTTTTCGTCTAATTTATGGAAGAGAAAAATTGGTGAGAGACATCTTAAGTTATTGGCCCAACTTCACTCCACTAGCAGTTAGTATATCCAGATTTCCAAACCATATCCATTGGGCATGAAAGCCTATACTCTTAAAGTGCATATGTCTGAGACAGCAATAGTTCCTAACACGCCAATAAAATGACCACAATGGATCATCCGAGAAGAAACAGGTAGGAAGCTACACAGCTCCCATGTGCCAGCAGTAGCCCTGCTGTTCAGGGAGAAACAGGAAGGAAGTTATGCAGTGCCATGTGCGCCAGTGGCGGCCCTGCCAGTTGGGAAAAAACAGGAAGGAAGCTAGAGTCCCCTTGCACACCAGTGCTGTCCTGCCGGCCAAGGAGAACCAGAAAGAGGCCATGCCCGCTCCACATCCCTTTGAGACAGCTGGTGAGCAGGCTGGAAGAGAAACTCCCCTGTCCTGTAAACAATTGGCTCATTCATTGGAACACATGCTAAGATAACAACTGAAGTAAAGAAACAACCTAATGCTTGTAGCGTTTGATTGACTTCGCAAGCATAAAGCTGCTAGTCTGAGCAAATATTTAGAGGATAGCAATATGCAGTATAGTAACTATTGTAGATTTCCTACTGTCTTATTGCTGTTTTGTTTTGTTTCATTTTATTTTTCTGTTTTATTCCCTTTAAAATAAAAAAAAATGACCACAATGATTTGGGTATGATGTATTTAAGTACATTACATTATTCATATCAGATTTTTAAAACTTTGATACACTTATGGGTGTTATAGCTTTTGAATTGCTAAAACAACTGTATAAAGCTATATTTAGAAAAAGAGTTGCAACAAGAGAAATTTTAGGTGCACTTCTTATTGGTTCTTAGCAATTAAATTTCTTAAGAAACCGTGAGAATATAGCTTTATCTGCAAACTTTATATTTTCACTTCTCTTATTCTTGCCTTTCTGCTAGTTATTGATGCATTTTATTTTTGCATGTGTTTAATTCCATAATACAGTATTTTATATTTAAATACTTTATCATTTACAGAGCTTTCTATAAAAAGAAAAGCAAATGATTCATCTCTGTGCTCTTCATAACTTTCAACAAAACTAGATTTTTATAAGATACTGTTTCCTTTCTACATAATGACTTCTCTTGAAATTACTTAAGTAATTTGATCCTGATGATCAAGTCTTTAGGATTCGTATATGTTCAAAAGTCTTTCCTTCATCTTAGTTAACTAGTGATTCAGAGTTTTATTCTGCATGTTTCATTTTCCATAAGTTCTACTGCTATTATGAACCTCACTAACCTTTACTTTTGTAATATCTGACTTAGTGTTAATCACATCCATCACAGTTTTCATTGTAGATATGTAGTTTAGATACTTAGACACTTTTAGATGTTTGATACATTTTATTTTTAAACATTTCTTTCCTCTTTTTACTTAGCATGCTCCATTTTTCCTTCAGCATCTTGGACATATATAGTATAAATATAAACATTTTAAAATGTTTATTCATAATTCTGTTCTTTATGCCATCTGTGTTGATCTTGATTAAATATTTTTCTCATCATATACTTGTATGCATTTTTTTCTGTGCCTGGTAATTTTCATTAGATACTAAACATTGTGGATTTTACCCAGTTAAGTATAGAATACTTTATTTTTTATTCTCATAAATGTTTTTGATTGTTGTTCTAGGATGCAGTTAAGTTACTTGTACAGATTTATATTTTGCCTTTTGGCAGTTTACAGGACCCTCCATGCTTTGTACAGTCATAATTTATTACCTACTATTACTTGTTTTTTCCACAAGTAAGAGAAATTTTTTCTAGTCCTATAAAAATGTTCACACTTATGTCTTTCTAGTGACAGCTTTGTTAAGAGATAAAATCTTTAATAAATCATAAATGAAAGATATAATTTAAGTAATACTAAATTTAAATATTAAATATTAAAGAAAATAATAGTTATAAAGATGATTACTATAAAATAATAACTTCATGTTACTTAAATTGTGAAATGTGGCTTACTTTTAAAATTGGTATGCAAGATTTGCATGTTATGTTTTCAAAAATTTTAGTAACTTTGAAAATATCCAGGAGAGAATATTAATTCAAAAGATTGAAACAAATTTACACATGTAAGTGAAAGGGAAAGAAATTGCTCAAAAGGAAAGAACAACTGGGATAGGTGAATGGAGAAAAGAAAGAAAGGAAAAGATTATATATATGCATACACACATACATATATTACATATATATTTATATAAGATAGATAATTATACTAAAAATCTGTTAGTTCATCAAAAAGAATGGTTTGTGTTTTCATTGTTTGATCATTTTTTAATGCCTATATCTTGTAACCTGAACGACTACTTTGAAGATAAAAGTATGCAATATATTAACCAGTGTAAGTCTATTTTTTTTACATTCTGTATTGTTTTATTCCTTTTTCATATATATATATATATATATATATATATATATATATATACATACAGTGTTCTCTGTTAGACTTGGTCTCTCTCTGTCTCATCAACATAAACATGCACTGATGTATACTGGAATGAGAGGCACCAAATACATATGTTGAGTAAAATAAGAATTCTGGATTCATAATGTGTGCCTAAGATCTAATCTTTTTTCACTTTTCACTTTCTTATATTTCTGGCACACGTGCTTATGAAAAACCCTTCATGCTGCATTCTTTAACCATCTCTCTTCTTCACCACTATTCCTTGACCACTGAATAGCATTGCAGAATACCATACTTTGAACTCCTTGATAATGTCCATTTGTTCAAATTCAAATTAGACCAAGATCAATTTGTGGTAAGTATTCATTTTATGACATAAGTATTAAACATTTCTTTAACTTCTAAATGCTGATAACGCAAACCTTCACTGTTCCAACCAATCTTTTTTAAACCAGAGATTTTGTCTCAGTTCGAACTGTATATTTCATAGTCAATTGAGAAAAAACTCCATTTTCTTCCTGAAAATTGCCATTTACGTAGTCACAAAAGTTCATCTTAACTGTTTGTATACTGATATGCTGTTGTTGGGTAATAAAAGAGCTTTTATAGGGAAAAACAGTAAAATTTCTAGAAGTATTTATAGTAGTTGATCAATGACCCTATTGTCTCTCCTTTTTTTTCTTACACTAGATGTGAGTTAAGTGGATAAGATCTATGTATTTCTTTGTTTTTGTGCACATGTTCTGCTTACACAAAGTTTTGGTTTGTTATTGTTTTGATCACCTTTGTGTAAGACTCTTTCCTGTCAAGGAGACAAAATACTTGACACCTGCACATTGAAAATTTTATTTTGGCTTTGATTTCATAGCGTCTGGTCCAGGTCAGAAATGGCATGGCAAAAGGGCTTGTTGAAAGAAAGTTCCTTATCACTTAACAGCCAGGAAGCATAGAAAGAAGGGAGGAGCCATAGAGAAGAATACATATTCTAAGTCACAACCTCTGTGACCACCTCTTCCAGCCAAGCACTTCCTCCTAACAGCACATTTCACTCTCTCTCATGAGTGAATGAGTGCTCTGATGAATACAGTACCCCCCTGACCCAATCACCTACCTGCAGCCTCACCTTTTACATGAGACTTTTAGAGGATATTTTAGAACTAAATCTTAGCAATCTTTTATTCATCATGAGATTTCTCATGAAGATTTTAATTTCCAACTTTTCTGAGATTATATGGGAAGGCTTAACCCACACCCATTCATCATAAAACAAACTACAGTCAGAGATATGCATCACATTTTAACAGAACATATGGGCTACAAAATTCCCCTCCACAGTCACATATTCAGCTATGTCATTTTTTTAATATAGCTGCTAAGTCAGTATGGATTATCTCAGCCAAATAAAAGGTAGAGGAGCCAGTTATGGTAGACAATGATCCCTTCAAATATACATCTACAGGCTGCATTCTTACTAGTGCTCTTGATTTGCATACCCTTCCACTTGCAGAATATTTTTGGTGACTATTAAAACTTAATATCTGAATTTGAATTCTAATTGTCCAAAATTTCTGCTTCCCTGCCTTCCCTATTTTATCAAAAGATACAACCATCTACAAGTTCATTTAAATCCTTTTCTTGAAAGACCCACTGAAAGTTTTTCTATTAATATTTATATTCAATGAAACATCAATCGTAACTGATTATTCCCCATGAATGTCTTTAGTCTGTTCTCTTTATTATTGTATTAGCGTCAGTCAAGTATGAACATCTCTCTTTTACAATCAGAAAGATATTTCCTAATGTTCTTAATTCTTTTTTTTTATTTTGGTACCGGATATCGAACACAGGACCTTGTGATTGCCAGGCAGACACTGTGCCACTGAGCTATATCCCCAGCTCTCAATTCTTAAATCCTCTTTAGTGCTTGGTTTCATTACCTTCAATAATTAATTCATATTTCTCTGAAAACTTTTTGGTAACTAATATTTTGAGATTTGTTAATATTTAGTCATTGTTTTTACCTTTATACAATAATCAGAATATTTTAAAATTTCTTATAAGTTACAAGTTCTTCAGCCTCTGTAGTTGAGTTACAAGAATATTCACTATCCTTAGGTACCTATTTTATTTGGAAAATTATGTCTTAGTTGGTGGTTTTCCTTTAGTAAGTTGTTCATTTCCTGGTGCCCATGAAAGTAAATTGTCTTTTTGTTTCTCAGCTCCCACCATGCACTGAATTTAAGAATAAAAGCTAGATAATTTCCTCTTCCTATTCTTAAAACAGTGACTGGGTGACAGAAAACTTTCAACAGGGATATTGCTTTGTTTTTTTGTTTTTTGTTTTTTTGTTTTTTTTACCCTGTTTCAAAGTCATGTTCCATGTTCATTGCTTTGTTTTGATTGACTTTACTCTGTTTTGTTTTGTTTGGTTGTATTCTTTTCAAAATAAAAAAAAAAAGAAAACTTCCAACAAATGATGAATGAATGAAATTATTGAATGCAAAATGGGACAGAAATCTTTGTCTTTGTTTTTGTTTTTTGCTTAACCCATATAACTTTGATCAGATTGTGTAATTATGGCAAATAAGCTTAAAATTTTTCACACTTTACACATTCTATGACTTTCTAAAACCAATTACACAGGAAGTAGGAGGTATAAAAAATGTAAGAATAGATGGCAAGTATGAACAACCAACATGTCAAAGGACCAACAGCATTTATCATCACAGTAGGTAATTCCAATCCCTTCTATAATTTTGAGTATTCATTTGTTTATGAAGGTATCTGGTGTGGAAAATAAAAAGAACACAGAAAGCCCAGTCAAAATGCTAATATCAGTAAGAAAGAAAGTCCTAATATGGTTTAAAAAACAGTGTTGATTTTTCCAAATTTATGAATTAACCACCCCTAGTATTTTAAATTTTGTAAGTGTTTGTGCTGCTTCTTGAATGGTATATATAATAAATATGTTTAAACTAAATTATATTCATTATAAATCTCCATATTTAGTAGATATTGAAATAAACTGGAAAAAAGGGACAATTGTATTACTGTAGGTATTTTCTCCATACATTTTTTATAACATGTTTTGTAGTACTTGCTTACAGTAAATGCAAAATCTAAGTGTTGATTATTGTTCAGTATGTTTGTGGTTGTAATAGTATCATCATCCTTACTTAGCTTTAATAAGACAAAGTAGCTGAAAACCCAATCAAAATACAAGAAATACAGACATCATTCAGTAACTTTCATTAGCCTCACTACCACAAAATCTAGTTTATTGTGAATGATTTAACAGGAAAATGTTTCAGTATCTTCTTGCCTATGTAACATATATACTGTAAAGTCATTTCTGTTTCTATCCACATGGGTGTTTTATTTTCTTTACTGGTTGACAAAGTAGAAAATACTCTGAGTCAAATAGATGAGTGCCTTCCACATTTGGACTAAAAATAACTGAGTGAAGAGTTTTATAAAATTCAAAAGAGTCAAATGGATTAGAGAAGTTTAAAGAGTATAAAGCATGTATAGATTTGTTCATTCACAACATATTCATTTTTGAGAAATAAATATACTAGGCCTGACCTGAGATACTGTATTAATATTCCAATGTTGTTCAAGGATTAATGGCTTGAATATCCCTCCCTCTTTTCCTCCCTCCCTCCTTCCATTTCTTGGGTCTCCTTTTCAACCAGCTTTCTTAACAACTTGTCGCTTTCCACAAATTCTTCAGTATTTCTGGATATTAAGATGACATTTGTGCCTCTCAGGAAATCCATGGAAACAGACAGGGAAAGAGAATCATTGTTAAACTCTCTGCATAATATTTTGAAGGAATATGTAGTAAAAAGTAAAAATTGAGCTCAGAAGGAATATTTCTGCAAAGAGCAAATGTAGAAGCATGTGTACTGTAACCAATTGCTTGTGAGACCACTAGCACTGTTTTGAAAAACAATGTTTCGTATTTTTGTTTATTTATTTTTTTATTGGTTATTGAACCCAGGGTCCAAACACTCATGCTGAGCTGTATCCTCAAACTCTTGCTTTGGTAAGTTTTTTTTTCTTTATATTTTGAGACAGGGTCTCACTATGTTCCTGTTGTTCTGTTGTGTTCCTCCTGTGCCTGCCATTTACAATTCTTGATAAGAATTTTTAATCTTTATTTGAGTTTGCTTTTCTTCTTGTTACATCATGTTCTCCTACACTGTAGACTGGCAATAAAAATATTCTTCAAAAGAAATGGGAACTAGGGAAAGGAGAGGGGGAAAGTAAAGAAGGAAGGGAAAAGAAAAAAGTGATAAAAACAGTATAAAATGGAAATGAAGAAATTAGGAGGAGAAGAGAGGTTGAAGAGATGGGAGGGATTTGGGAAAAAAAGAGGAATCAATAAATATCATATACAGGTACAAATTCCCTGTGATGAATATGATCATTATGAATATCTAAACTCTACCAATAAAAAAAACATGGAATGAAAAAAATATTTCCTAACGAACTTTCTGCCTATAACTTAGAATTTAAAATATAACATGGTCCAAAATAATTTCCACATTTTCTTCATTATTACACAATTCAATAGAAAAATTAAACTAAATTACATTTTCTAAGTGTTTTAGACAAAGTTTACACAGGAAAAGATTTAATACAGGACACAAACTTTACAGCATTATTTTATAATATTCACACAAAGAGTCAAATTCAAAAGCATGTGAGAGATCTGTCTACACACTAGAGATTCAAAAACTCCAACTAATGGCCTGGATGCCACAGCAATGTTCTGCAGGAGTCCAACTGGAGGCTTAGAGCCCACAACAGTGTCTCACGCAAATCTGTATCAAGGATCTGCACTGAGAAGGCCCAAAGGTCAATGGTGGAAGCTAGAAAGTCCAAGCCAGAAGTCTGAAGTATCTGTGCCAACAGCCTGAGGGATCTGTACTGGAGCCTGGAAGTAACATTCAAGGTAAGGACCAGATCTCCCCCAAAAGAACGTCAGCCATCCTCAGAGATAGAGGACTTGAGCTAGTCTGATGATGAGAACAACTGAGTTTATGTCAGGAAAGCCAGTGCAACGTGCTTCACCAGGAGACCACAGTACACCATCTTCCCCTCCAGTTCTCCTTTTACACTTTTGGCAATAATCCTCAGGTGGGCCTTCCACATCCAGGACCACATTGATTCAGTTCCACTGGGTGTTACAAGCTGACCGTTAGTTAATCTACCATACTAAACTGTTGAATATCAAAGCATTGTTCACATATTGAGTTGTACCATAGAGGGTCACAAACTGTTGTATTATCTAAAATATATTTTAATCTTGATTTGAAGACCAGGTTACATCCACTTGGAAGAGCTGCCACACACAGTACAAAACCATGTTTACTTGATAGGTACAGTGCCAAAAAAGACATTTCTTATGGGACAAAGTCATGCCTTGGGAACACACTCTATTCAGTATAAGCAGGTATTTATGTAATAAGTGACTACACCAATGTTTTGGCTTTTATAAATAAATCTTTTAAGTGCTATTTTACTTCATGATTGTTTTTGTTTCTAAATCATTCTTTCATCAGCAATGAAAATTGGCTTCTTTTTATATCTCGTGAAGAGCTCTATATCTTGGTAAACTAGTGGTTAATTAAATAGAAAAGGGCCTTCCCAAGGAAGGACTCCAGAAAGAAAATTTACTATATAATCAATAATTGAAAGAATGTTAAGTATGTTGGCAATAAAGTATTATTAGGCCAATACTTAACTAATTTTTGAGAGAGATAAGAATTCATTATAAAATCAAGGAAGAAAGACTGTTGGTGAAATTTTTGAGCAAAGTAAGTGGGTATAAGAGGCAGGGCTGAAGACGAGATTCACAGGAAAGGGAAAGTTATCATATTACAATACATTGACATACACATAAATGTGTACATAAGTATATATGTAATACTATTAATTTAAGATAACAAATTCAGGATTTGTTTTACAGTATTTTTTTCCATTTCTGTTTCATTAGTTTCAGTGTCATGTCTATTATCATCATTTGGTCTTGTAATTGTATCAGATACATTTTGATATTATTTTATGTATTCTTTATTTACTTTTCTTTAAAAATCAATGCAATAAAATAACTTATGTATACATAAAATTCTTCTATTTTGCAATTGCATTTGTTTCTTACTTTGAGAGTAGAACTTTATTTTTTTAAAATAGAGGTAAATTTGTTGTGTATTGTGATAAAATCTGTATAATTTATCATACACTATTCTCATCCATAGAAATTAGTGGTGAATCTTTCTCAAAAAATTACTTTTAGAGAAGTTATGTATGAAGACTGTGTAAAATTGAATATTTTTTTCTAAGGCTGGATTCTCTAACATAAGAAATAATCCTTTCACTGCCAAATAAGTAAACACATAAATCAATCATATATTTTTACTATTAAGTATAGAATACAGGATGGGTATATTAATGATTTCCCAAAAAACATTATTCAGAATAGGTGAAAAATGCAAACAAACTGGATAGATATCCATCAATTGCTAAAAGAATAAAATATTTTTCACCAGAAAAAAGAAACAAAATATTTCTACATGCTAAAAATGCATGAACATTGAACATATTGCATGCAGTGAGAAAAGTCAGAAACAAAATTCATATTGGGACCATTTTTTATGATTCTATTTTTTTTACAAGCATTAAGTTGTATTTTACTTCAACAGCTATCATCTCACACTGTTTCTCTGGCTCAGTGGGTCGCTTACGAGGGATGGGAGTAGACAACTTCACAGAAATAAAAAGTATGTTAGTGTAACCAGGAAATGGAGGATGTGAAAACAGAGAAGTTACTATAAAAGATATAAATTTCTTTTGGAAATTTCTATAATACTCTGAAATTAGTCCAGGATGAAATTTGTACAACCTTATGAATATTTGAAGAACATTTAATCAAACACCTTAAAATGTTTCTCAAAGATAAATCATATTATATTTAATAAAAATTGGAACCCAAGATGTTTTTAATATTTGTTTAGTTCCACCTTTTTGATCTCTTAAAGAATATGATATTGTGTGGTTTTTCAGTCATCATTCTCTAACATCAAATATTAGTAAAAGAAATAAGAATTATAAATATAAGACTACATGCTATCTTCCCATGTGCATCATTATCTATTTATTGCTTACATGAGTAAAAGAGAAACCACAGATATTCATTGGGTAATTTTGAGAAATCATGATCTAGTTCTTTTCTCATTAATATTTCACTTAATAGCATCACTTATATTTGCACTTTGACTTTCGGTTTTGTTTATCTTTACATCTTTTCTCATATTATAGGATTTGAAGAGATACGGCTTCCTGCTGTATTGTCTGTTGCAAAAGATTTGTTCAAACGAAAGTTCATGAGATATGTCTTTAGGGATCCATTCTTGTAAATTATATGAAATATAGAGTTCTAGTAAAATGACATTTAGAAATACTTATGTACACATCTATTTCAAATAGTAAGCCAAGTTTTACTTATGAAATGTATTCCAATCACATGGAAGTCATAAAAGTAAGTGTGCTTTCAGAAATGCGTGCTATTACAATAAAATATTCTGCAGTAAAACAATACACAGCAAAAATATAAAAGCATAAAAAGTATTGTGCTCTTGGTGCCTAATTTACTAACACTCAGGTCAGCAAAAATGTTCGAAGAATCATTCTTTTTCAAAGTTTTCTTTTTTAACAAATTCTACTTAGAATATATTTGACCAAAATGATATACTGTTCACTGTATGATCATAAATTGAGTCAACGAGAAATAAATAAACGAATGAGTAACCTGCAACAGAGTTTAATAGGAAAAAAAATGTGTAGTTTTGAGAAACATTCTTTTTGATATGTTTTTAAAAATATATCAAATCTAAATATAAAGGAGCAGAACAATGTTAAAAGAGAGAACACGTCCTATTCCTTCTCTGTACCAGTTGGAATCCCCTTAGCAAAAGGAAAGATGGCAGTCATCTGGTTTAATCTCTCTAACAGTATGGTAATTGAGTGGATAAATAGACTATTTTTGCTATAAATAAGGTATTACCCAATTGAATATTCTTCACAGAATGGCTTTATTAAGACTAGTATATTGAAAACAAACCCAGAAGCTAAGGATTTATAGGCAAAGAGCCCTAGAAATTGTCCTGTAATTTACATTATAAGTTGACAGGTTTTGAAAAATAAATGCCCCCTGATTTCTGAAGTAATGAATAATATACTTCACTTAGACACCTCCTCTACTCTGGGACAGAGAGCTAATGTTTAAAGCCAGAAAGAAGGGAAGCACTGTTGCTATGAAGCTTCCTTCCACCCTGCTTTGTCTGTACATCATAGTTTTCTGTACCCTTGAAGCTGCTTATACATTTTGGTTATGGTTGAGATCTCAGAGAATCATTCATTTCTGAATTGACAAATCTAATCTACTATGAAACTCAATGAATGCACCTGAAGACCATAGTGTTAAATGAAATAAATCAGACACACAAGCTTAAACATCACATGGTTTCCCTTATATGAGAAACCCTAATTATTAATAAAATAAGTTTGATAGTAGAAAGCAGGGAGAAAGAACTCTCTCAAATGGGAGTGGGATCAAGAGATGGAGACCCAGGGATACAGCTCAGTGCAAGAGCAAGATTCTGAGTTTGACTCCCAGTGGTTGGAAGGAGGTTGAAGGGCGGTGAGAGGGAGGGGTGGGAAAAGAGTGAAAAAGGAATGAAGATTGGTTAAGTACATGCACCAGTGCCACACATGGAATGGAAATATTATGGACTGCAAATGTACTAATAAAAAAGACCTCAGTAGTAGATGTATACTATTATTATGAGATGTAAGTTCTCCTCACTAGCTACTGAGTTTCATTACAATAGGCTTAAAGTTAAGCATGTTTGACTACTATCATCCCTTATAATGAATAACTGATAAAGTCTCAG
>RJWT010008633.1:0-26055 GCA_004365215.1 Cuniculus paca | reverse complement strand
GGCTGCCCTGCCTTGTGTGTCTTCTGTAGCCTTCCTTGACGGGTGGCTCAAAGGAAGCACTCTCAGTTTTGAGCACAATTTGGTGCTGCTGCTCTTTTGCCATGGTGATTTCTCAGTAGCGCACATCTAAGTTCTGATTTTTTTTTCCCCTCTCTAGTCCTCTCTCTGCTTATGTGTATTCTGCTTCAGCGTACCATGGGGCGATCTCCTAACTATGATTTGCTCCTGTCTGTCGAGTACACACACATACTGACCCACTTTCTTAGTAGGGGAATGGGAGAGAAAGTAGCCACTTGACCTACCAGGGGTTTCTTTTTTATTATATATTTATTTTGGTACCAGGGATCGAACTCATGACCTCATGCTTGCCAGGCAGGCGCTGTGCTGCTGAGCTATAGCCCCAGCCTGGGGGTTTCTTTTTTAAACACCCAAGTCGGTAGTCATCCAACCAGCCCAGAAAGACTTCGGAAGTTTGCCTTTGCATCTGATTTCCTACATCTTTTATGATAGCACTTTCAATTTGTCTGGAAATAAAATGAGAAAGCATGTTTTGGAGGTATTGGGTGATCCATAATCTGAAGAGCAGATTACTATCATTTATTTACCTAAAAGTGAGTCTAAGGCGTTGTGGGATTCAGTAGTGAGACAGTGACCATTCCTTGAAGAAACTGAGAACCCAGAACAGTGATACTCAGTGGAAATACAGTGTAGCCACATGCTAAAAATCTTTTTAGTACACTTAATAAAGTAAAAGTCATACATGAAATTAATTTTAATTATGCACTTCATTTAACCTGGCCTCGATGCTTGCAGATTTATAATGGAGTTGTGTCCCCAAAAACTCATCATAAGTTCAAAATAGCTGAAGTTACGAATGTCTTCCTTGGGCCTAATCTGGCAGACACCATAGCTGAGCCTCGCCTGCTTTGTAAAGTGCTCAGAACGCTGTGGCTGGGGAAAATCACGTGACCCAAAGCCGAGCTGATACCCAGGAGGTCAGCAGCTCACTGAATATGGCGCATTGTGCAGGGCTGGGTTCCCCTCGTGGGCTCATGGCTGGCGGCTGGCACTCAGCATCGCAAGAGCACATTGCGCTGCCCACCACCCCCTTCAAGTGCTCATTGGTCACGAGGGGTCAGTAAGCTGTCACGTTTAGGATTACAGATCATAAGAGGGCAGGTCCCTATCACCTGTTACAATCAGGATGCTACACAGTTCGAACCAAGGGCTATGAGAAGGAATAACTGCCGAGGCTTGGGGATAAGGTAGGATGATGGGAGGGTCTTAGTGGAATTTTCGTGGAGGGAATATTTGAGTATTTGTCCTAAAAGATGCATCTAGGAGAGAAGGTGGGAAATGCCATCTGTCCTCAAGCAGAGCTATCTGAAAGGACATTGCAGGTAAGTTGGCATGACCAGCAGATAGGGCATGCGAATGTAAGCGTGTGTTATACGAGTGCTGTTTTTGAAATCGGTATTGAGACTAAAAAGATTTAAGCATCTCAATGTCTGTTTTTATTTTATTTTATTGGTGCCAGGAATTGAACTCATGACCTCGTGCTTGCCAAGCAGACACTGTGCCTCTGAACTACATCCCGGCCCCCTTTTTTCTTTCTGTTTTTATAAAGAATGATCACAGCACCATCAGAGCCTGGGGTTAATGAAATAGTAGTGAACCTCTCTGCATTCTGCAGGGAATCGAAGAGAAAGAACACATCCATTTAAATGTCCCTGGATATCTTTAAAGAAAACTGGGTGTCCATAGTCTCACTCCAGTATTTCCAAGTATAAGTACATAGTAAGAAGGCCAGCAGAACTATTTACTATGAGGACATTTGGTGTGTTTCTTGTGTGAACACTTTAATCGTGCGGTTATATTTATTGCTTCATATATACTTTGGAGTACATTTTATGTCCATTTATATCCATTTTAATATAAAACTAGGGTTACTGCAGAGGATTATGGTTTTTGCTTTCATGTCATGATTTCATAGCAATGGTTTATTTCAAGCTGAATTCTTGTTCAGGAATCTTATTTATAGTAATAAAATTGTTTCTGTACAAAACCTGGATGTACTGTTCTATGATATTTCCAGGATAACATGTGTGGAAAATTAGAAGATTGCCCATACATAGCACTAGGCAGTAACTGGGAGTAGATCAGATATTAGCCCGTTCATTCCAGGTGACCAGCTGGTGGGAGAATGTGGCAGAGACATTAGGAAAACCAGACTGGCTCACTAACAGTCGGAGCCCATGTCTGTACTGGATTTCTTTTAAACATGATAAATAAAGCAGAGGGTTTTGTGTCTGATCCTCAGTCAAAATCTTTGCCTTACTTCGAGTTATGTTTCAAGCTATGCTGTGATTCCAGACGTACATAATAGGCCATGTTCTATGAGCAGTTCAGCCAATTTCTAGCTAGACTCTGCAGATATGGAGTTGGTGTGGTAGGGTTCTTAGAGACCATGTGTTTGAGATTCTACCTTTAGGAAGACATTCAAGCAATCCTTTTCTTTGGGAAGGTCTTATCCTGACAGGTACAAGTGCCTTGCTCTTGTGTGCCTGCAGGGTGATGCTGTCAAAACTGGGTAAAATCTTACCATGAAAAGAGGTTTTTTAGTATAGCAGTTCAATGCTACTTTGATTTTTAGTATTAAAATCTTACCAGTTTGGAAGAAGCACAAATGAGTATAGTAAACTTTTAAAAATAGAGGGCAAGTTAAAAAAACAACATTCTAGTGCATAAGTAAAATCCTTGAAAGTCTCACAGAACTGTAAAAGGCTCTTGCCTCTCCTGACTGGGGCAGGACAGCGAGCAAAGAGGGAAGAGCCGACAGCTGGAGAGATGTCCCTCGGAGGAAGGGAGGACCATGACTCTCCGGAAGCCTCGCTGTCCTGTCTGGGTGTGACAACGACACATGCGCACATCTTTCCAGCTAGGTGGAGGAGCAGGAGATTTTTAAAACATTGTCGAAGGAGCCAGAAATGTACATAAACCAACAAGACGTCAGGTGGACAGATGCATTTTAGGAATCTTTGTGAAGAAAGCATTTATAACAATAGACAAGGAGAATACTCATAAGAGGGAAGTATGCAGAGTCATACAGAGGAATCTGGGAAGATGAGAAAAGCGAATGAAGGTACGGCGGGGTTCCACTCTGGTGAGAGCACAGGAAATGAGAATGAGCGTGGTTTTTGTTAGATGCCCTCTGCCATCTACTACAAGGATTGCTCGAAGATGATTGTTGGCATGGCAAGTGAAGAGAGTTGAGAGGACTTGTGCCCACTCCGTATTATGCATCTATATGACCTTGACCTTTCTAGAAAACTGCCAGTGCCTATCATGAGTCTTAAAAAGTGTACTCACAGAATAAGATCCGTATCCACGAGTTAATACTGGCATAAATAAATATGTCCAGAAATAGAATAAATGCTGAGCTTAGTGGGTAAAAGTCTGACATGAAATAGGGTATTTGTCTCAGGGCCTCTTTTCAGAAGACACTTACTAATTTACAACCAGACTGTGAGACATTTATAATGGAGACGCTGGAAGGTGCTATCTTCAACCGTGGTTGTGACCAGCGAGAAGCCACGAATACCCTGGGCCTCTGGGTCGAGCTTCCGTCATTTCTTGGCACCTCCCCCGTGCTAAAGATGTGTAACCTGCAGTTAGATAAAGGCGTTAACCTCGGAAAACCCAATTCGAGGGGTGTGCTACACAATATTGTCCTGGGTCTGGAAGACAAAAACTGAACTGTCTTAGATTGGAGGAGACTCATGACAGCGCAAAGAGGAATCATACCTTAGATCTTGGGCCAAGAAAAGGGACAGTAGAGGAGAACTGGGGATGTTTGCATAACTGTAGATGGGTTGGCAGTGATGTCCATGTTAATTTCCTGGTTTTGATCATTGTATTTGATTTGGGAAAGATGTGTGAAAGGAATGTGGAAATCATTTGTACTGTTTTGCAGTTTTTTGTAAGTGTGAAATTATTTCAAAATAAATACTCAGAATTTTTTAAAGACTGGAAAAATGTTTGACTTCTTTTGAACATTCAGATGAAAATCGATACTTCAGGAAAACCCAAGACTCCATTACAGCCTGGCTCGCCTACTTCCGATGTGATTGTCCGAGATGATGTCCTGCAACTTAAAAATGAAATTGAAGTTTTGCAACAACAAAATCAGGTAATTAAAAAGTGTCCTGTATTTTAATGAAAATTTTCATGACCTTATTAAATGCAAAGGATTCGTTAGACTCTTTGACGATACAAGGGCAACGTGAGTTAGTAGACAAGGAGATCAGTAGGCAGTTATTGGATCCAGTTATTTCTCTTTAGCCTGTGTGTGGTCCCATTGGAAGGTTAGTGTAACTGCTGTTTCCTTTCTGTATAGCTGACTGAGGTCTTCCTTCCTCCTTCACCAGCCCTTGACCATAAAGTAAAATCTTGCTTAAAGGGTTACTAAAGATTATGGCATTCGAAGACTTATTTTAAGGTATCAATTAGCCAATACGTCTCTGGTTAAACACAGATTTTTAACTTTTATTCCTGGCAGAGAGCTGCTTATCAAAGAAACCTGTGTTCTTACCAAGGCCAGAGAGATTTTTCTTTCATAGAAATATATAAATGAGATTACGACAAATAAATTTAATAGATCAGAGGTCAAGCATGAGGCTGTTAAAAAGATGAGATTAATCAATGAAAATGTTTATTCTTCTAAATACTCTATGTGTCTAGGAACTTAAAGAAGCCGAAGAAAAGCTGAGAGATACAAATCAGGACTTATGTAATCAGATGAGACAAATGGTGCAGGATTTTGACCGCGATAAACAGGAAGTTGTGGATAGGTAAGGTCTCCATAGATACCTAGTGCCTGTCTCCTGGGTCTCCTCCTACTTCAAGACCCCCCACCAAAAGTTTTTTTTAAATGATAAATGGAGTGAACGCTCCCTGTTGAGATCTTGGATTGGCAGAGGTAAGTCCCTGGCTTCTCCAGTTAGACTTTGGAACACATTTTCCCATAGAAACAGTATTATGCAGTAGTCTGCGTTCTATAGCACCATCAAAACTGTAGTTCACTGAACTATTTATTACCTCGTAGGGTTTTGTTTTTATTTTTACAGGCTAGTCTGGGAAACTATTCTTTATAAAGACGAGATCCGTGGGAGGGAGTATGTCTTCCAAATACCAAATCATAAATTTGGAAACAGACTTTTGGGATGTGACTTACTTGTGAGTTGGATACTGTTAGTATTTGTGTCCAGTGCATCTAACTTGGAATTTTAGAACCACACTCAATTACTTCAGTTGGTTTCTTCATCAACAGCAGTGCTTCACATCAGCTGCCATCTCTGTATTTGAGGAAAACATGCTCACATCCACATTTCTAATGATTTTTCTCCAGAAACATCTGAAGAAAATATGTTGAAGATTCTCATACGATTGTTGGTTGTGAATGGATCGTTACTATTTCCTGTTGGGGAAAAGGAATCTGACCTTAATTATAATTTGCATTAGAGGAAAGGGATGAGGAAGGAAGGAAGGAAGGAAGGAAGCAAGCAAGCAAGCAAGCAAGCAAGCAAGCCAGTTTGTTGAGTGTTTCTCTGAGCGCCGGGCACGGCCTGAGATTCCCCCTCTGTCGCTAGGTGTGAGAGGACTTACCACCAGCACCACGAGGCCATGAAAGCCCAGATCCGCGAGAGCCTGCTGGCGAAGCACACTGTGGAGAAGCAGCAGCTCTTCGAGGCCTATGAGGGCACTAACTCGAAACTCCGGTGAGAACAGTCTCAGCTGCCCTGGAGCTACGGAGGCGGCATTTCCCCAGTCCACAGCCGGGAGGGAAATGGTTAGGGGCCTTTTGATTTCCGGTGATCACGTGGTTCCTGGTTTTGTGTACCCCAGGTGTGACCTGGATAAGGCAAACAGGGAGCTGGCCGCTGTGCAGGAGTGTTACCTGCAGGTGTGCAGGGAGAAGGACGGTCTCGAGGCAGCTCGCAGGAAGGCCGTGGACAAGGAGCAGGAGGCCCAGGAGCAGAAGGTACCGAGAAGTCTGTGCTGCTCCTACACCACCGTCCTCCTCGGGCCTCGGGTTGCCATTGAAACTGCTACCCTGGGTCCGGGGAAGGGAAGAGAAGGGGCTCCAGAGAAGCCTCTTGACATGGCCGAAGGGTCACACTCATCAATAGAGTTCAGAAACGCAGTTCACAAAACTTATTCTAAGTTTTTTTAAATTTTGGGATTTTGTTTCTTTGTTTTGTTTTGAGACGGCATCTCACTGTGTAGTGCAGGCTGGCCTTGAACTCACTATGTAGCTGGGGCTGGCCTGAAGCTCCTGGTGATCCTCCTGCCTCAGCCTCCCGAGTGCTGGAATTATAGATGTGCACTACCACATCCGGCTGGAAATCATTTTAAAAATGGCACAGATGTAGGACAGTGTTTCCTGTAGACTCACTCTAGAAGGTCAGAAAGAGTGGCCCTGACTCGGTAACTGTATGGCCCCTACGGCCATTGTCACTCATCCACTAACTGCTCAGACGGGATTCCTTGGCTGACAGTTTCCTCAGACCCCTCTCTCTCAGTAGCTCTGCCCTGTGACGGGGCTTGTGGTGCTCTGGGGGCTTTGGAGGGCCAGGTTAGGGGGTTCCTGCGACCTCCCTCAGAGCAGCTGGAGGGTGGTAGTAGGTCCCAGCTCCCCAGATTCTTCTGGCTGCCTTCAGAGAGAGCCCAGGGGTGAAGGCCCCATCACCAGTTGCCCATCCCCCCTCTTCCCTGTCCCTGTCCTGGCGAGGCGCCTTTGAGCTTGGGACCAGCCGCAGACCCTACTCGGAAGGCCACCTGCCTCTAGATTAGAAAATTAGGCTCACATAAATATTCTCTGCAGAGGGTTTTGAGTTAATTGTATTAGATACAGGAATTGCCACCACAGACTTAGAAAGAATAGTCAAGAGCTAGTGGGGCCTTCAGATCACTGAATATTCTGATTATTTTTAATAGATTAACATGGTGGGAAGACATGCCATGTATACGTATCACTTAGTGGAGACGTTTCAGAGAGAGCTGTTAGTGTCGGCAGTGTAAAAGTTGAGAGGGACCTGAAATTACCTAGAAATTGAGAATTTAGCTTCCAGTAATGTTTTAAAAGTGGAAATGGGGAGAAGATCTCTAGTGTGGTTCTGTTTTTAAAAATATATTAATTGGCAAGAACATAAGAGCAATTCTCTCAGAGAGGTTCTTTTCAGGAATTCGTTTTGATGCTTTTAAACAATCAATTTGGCTGTAAAATTGGATCTCCTCATTTGTAATTAATAGCTGCTACTCACCGATAATTTGGCTTGCAAGTGTTTGTGCGTAAATTCAAGAAGGGAAGTTAAAGCTGCTGTTTGGCTCTTGAAAAACTTTAATTAGGTTAATACTTTTCTACAAAAAATTTAAATTCACATGCAGTAAAAGTTGTCTTTTTTCTCGCCAAATACACAGTTGTGTAGACTTAACACATGCGTGTGCTCATTGGGTCCCTAAAACCTCCCTCTGCTATCATCCTTGTAGTTTTACCTGGCCCTCACTTAAGGGACCAATGGGTTCAGAGCAGTAGAAGTTTAATTTCTTACTTGTCTCAGAATTCTCTGGGTTTTTTATTTTTACATTTTTTAGCATGGACTTACATAATCCCTTAGCGTCTCTCTGAGCCTGTCGGAATGGGAGCACCATTACGCACACAGACGTTAATCGTGTCACACCCCGAAGAGGCCACACAGATACAGCAGCTGGTTGTCCCAGAGGTGTCTCCCAGGGTCCCAGGGCCAGCATCTCCCCGAGCTCCAGAGCAGGCCGGGCAGGGACCTGCTGGTGGCCTCCTTCCCTGTGAGCCGCGTCTAGGTGCGGAGTCCCCGAGTCCTGGGCGCGCTGTCGTGAGTGCTGAGGGCCGTGGGGGCTGACTTCTGACTCTCACAGAGATTCCCTCGCACATCAGCCTGGCGCCTTCAGAGAGACAGGGAAGAAGAGGGGAGAAAGGAGACTCACACAGCGCCCTTCGGGTTGGGAAGTGGTCAGTGAGGCTGTGCACTTGGAGGTAAGGCAGAGAGGACCATTCTACCCACGAAGGCTCAGTCACATTGTAACACAAGCTGCGCGAGTCCCCAGAAGCTAGAGCGTTATTCTTCTGGGTTTTGGCCTTTTTTTTTTCTCGTGTCTATGCAATGCACAAGTTTAAATGTTTTGTTTTAACTTGGAGCCCCCTTAGTATTGTACAGAGACACTTACTTGAATTTTGTTTAAAGAGGCAGCTGTTGGAAGAAAAAGAAGAGCGTATAAGCAGCCTGCAGTTGGAACTTGAAGAAAAGTATCAAGAAGCGCTTGCAATGGAAAAAACCAAGTGGCTGAAAGAGCAGGAAACTGATATCAAACGGCGGGTTGAAAATGAAGTGGTGTTAGCCAAAGCACACTGGGACAAGGAGCAGAAGGAGGTGTGGGTTCCAGTTTCTCTCTGCTTGCAGTGCTTAATATGTAGAGTTAACTGTAGAACGCCGTTCCTCCCGTAAAGACAATGATCTTTCATTGTCCAGTACATGAGCAGTCATCTGCTCGATCACCTTTCAGAACTGGGCTTTCCGCAGCTCAATATGCCGGCTTTTATTTACTTATTTATTTATTTATTTTTGTGGGTTTTTTTTGAAATAGGGTCTCGCTGTGCAGTTTAGGCTGGCCTTAAGCTCACTTTGTAGCCCAGGCTGGTCTCAAACTCACAATAATCCTCCTGCCTCAGCCTCCCGAGTGCTGGGATTACAGGTATGAGCCACCATGCCTGGCAAGTTTTTATTTTTTAAAATTACCCCCTCTTGACTCGTCATCCAAATTCAGGATGTAACAGTTTTTCAGGGCACTTTTTTGAGGCCTAAAAAATGAAACTGTAAGTCAAATTTCATATGATAAACTGATTCTGATAACTCAAGAATATCTATAATTAACCCATAAGTAATCTGCATGATAGATTAAAAGAAAAATCATGCCCAGGCTCAGAAGCAGAGTTTATTTCCATTGCCTAAGGAGCAAATTAAGATTACATAATGCTCACGGTGCCTTTGAGAGTTGAGAACCAAATTATGATCCTACGTGCTTATTTGGAAATGAAAACCAATTCCCAACCCTATTTAAAATAGATTCTGTCACCCATAAGGGGGGTGTCGTTACTGACCCGGTAGCCAGGGCAGTGGTTTGAGAGCCCTGGGTGCCCGGAAGGTGGGGGGTAGGATGTAAAGAAAAGAAAGCAAGTTTTGCTACTTCACAGTTTGGCCTGAAACAGTGTCTAGATTTACCCCTCCCGCACTGCTCGAAGTGGGAAAATCATCACGACAGGTTTCCAGTAAAGCCTCCCTCTTCAATGCAGGCTGCCTAGTACGATTTAACACCACACGAATAAGGTGCTCATGAGCTCAAGTCAAGTGAAACTATTTTTTAGATCATTCACAATTTCAGGTTCAGCGCTTAGATTTTCTCATTGCCTGCTTTGTGGAAAGTGTAGTGTTGATGGCAAAATACAAACGAAACGCATATTAACAGTAAAAGTGTTTTTTTATTCCACCTTTGTAGTGGTTGTATGGAAAGTTCCAGAAAGTTCAATGTTGAGAGCAAGAGAGGCTGACTGTACTCAATGTAATTAAATCTCCCATGTAATTTTTTTCCCCCTATAAAGGCAAAATGTAAGTTTCAAGCCTTACTTGGAGATATGTTTTCATTGACTAAATTGCTAACCTTCGTGCAGCGACTCCAGCTGCGTCTAGGTGGGTTTCAGACACAGCTGTGCTTCTGCTTCTGTCTAGCTGCAATTCTCGTTCGTACTTGTTTGAATGTTTTTCTTCTCATACGATTTTTCTTCTGAAAACAGATCAAACGGAAACTAGTTCAACAGCTGGAAAAGGAGTGGCAGGCGAAGCTGGATGAGACGCTAAAGGCATCATCGAGAAAGAAGACCTCAGACTGTGGCAGCCAGACCGACCGCACAGCCACCCTGGATGTCGTCCCCGAGGCAGAGGTGGTGGCCTCGGGGGAGGAGCAGAAACTCCAGGTCCAGCATGTTTTGGGGTGCAAGAAGGAGGCGGCCGTTCAGGGGGCTTTGAAGAAACTCGAAATCGACCTGGAACTCAAATATTGTGAGAATATCACCAAACAGGTAATAGACACGATGGTACCCAAACCATTAGAACTGCCTGGTGCTGGAAGCCTGTGAAGTTTTGAACTGTTAAATTTTTGTGCATTTCTAGAGTACGAAACCTATTCCATTGTTCCCGAAATTTTCTTCATTATATTTCTATCATAAAACTGTTAACCCTCAGCCTTTCCGTGCATCGTTTCAGTGAACAAAATGTTTTCTCCTTTTGAGAGCTAAGCATTAAGCTGCCTGAGGTTAAAGACGGCTTGACATCTGAAAGAACACAATCTGATTATGAGTCTTTTTCATCTAGTATTTTAGAAAATATTCTAAAAGAAAGTAGTGATAGGTAAGTAGACGGAAGCACAGAATATGTTGAACTGTTTTTATGTCTAGACCCATGTGTGCCCAGAGCTGCAGGTGTGTCTGTCCTGTGGGCCTGGGGCTGGAATTCCCATCAGTCACCACGGAACAGTGCCCGGCCCTTCCTCTGAACCTCCCACAGAGCAGCTTTTAACTGGGGCAAAGAACTTCACTTCCAAGACATGTCCTGCTGAGCAAAGGAGAGCCTGTGTTACTGGAGTCGGGATGAGTTATTATCTGTTAGATCTGTCTTAAATGCTACAGTGATTTTTGAGTGTTTTTAGTTTCAGGACTCCTTTACACTTTTAAACCTTGAGACTGTGAAGAGCTTTTTGTAGGACTGTTTCCGTGCCCTATACTGGAAAACAAATCTGAGAAGTTAAAAACAAAAACCAACCTTCAACTGGCTGTCAGAGCACTGATGTCCTGGAGAACTTGCCGCTCATATAGGAGAGATGGGAGCGAAAAGGGCAGTGTCTTAAATTATTTTGAAAATAGTTTTGATGTCACAGACCCCCTGTCTCGGTCACCGTCTTGTTGGGACACAATACCAGACACCCACAGTTTAGAGCAGGAGAGGTTTATCTTGGCTCACTGTTGGGGACGTTCCAGTCCATGGCCGGCTGGCTCAGATGCGGAAACAGCATGGCGGAAGGGCTTGGGGGAGGACAGCTGCTCATGTCATGGCGGCCAGGAAGCAGAGAAGGGAGAGACAGGGAAGGGAGATGAGCCCTTCCGGGTCACACCCCCAGTGACCCGCCTCTTCTGACCAGGCCTCCCCTAGCGGCCAGTCACCTATAGCACCCCCATGATCCCGTCGCCGTTCAAACACAAGAAGCCTGGGGTCCATTTTAGATCTAAACTGTAGCGCCACCTGACAGTCTTTCTAGCCTGCGAGAGATCCCTGAACCTTGACGTAGCTATTATATTTATTATTTTATAAACTGCTAAATAACCCTGAAATAACATTTTTAAAAACATACTTAGCTTTTGATAAGTGTTTGAAATTTTGCTTATTTGTTACATTGTTCTATACAATTTTCCATAGCATTCTTAAAGTCTGGAAACAGGCAAGTACATATTAGACATCATGGTATCAAAGTAGTTCCTTGAAACTGATTTGTTTTTCTGAAGAACATGAGCTCTCCAATAACCTTTAAAATTAAATACAGTAGCCACCGACAAATCTTCACATCAGCTGAGTTCAGGCAATATTGATCCCTCACATGTCAGACAAGGCAGGGATGAGAACTAGTCTGAAAAGCCAGGCTACCTTATGATATGGCAATGATATAGAAAGTGCTCATCAATAATCTTGGTTGCGAAACAGCTGTAATCCAGATATGACCGTTAGCGAATCGGTAGAGCATCTATTCCTGTTTCCTCACCTGTGCTTTGCTGCCAGCTTAGCAGCTTCCATGAATTCTTCAAGGTTTATTTATAGCTGAGAATTTATTTAACTCTAAATGAATCAGTTTTCTTACTACCTGAGGAGCTGTTGGAAGCCAGTAGTCCTTAGAAGTGAGCCCACAAACGAGTGCTCTGATAAATGTTCCTGACCCGTGTGCACAGCTGCTCCACCTGTAGCATATGTGATCGACAGGTCTCATAAGACTGTGCTCCAAATCGCTCCCTTCTGTATCAAAACAGGCAACCATGTATCTTTTGTGTATTGAGGCATGTTTCAGCTCAATATCCAAAAAGTGTCAGGTAGCTTATGTTTCCCCAGTATATTCCCCAGGCATTACAGAAATAATACATATTTTGAAGACATTTGTCTTTTCGTGAATGTTGTGTTTATTTGAACATGATTCTTGAATGTGCCTAAAATATGATAGGTAAAGGCGCCTCGTTTAACAACTGAGCTATTCTACCACTAAGTTGTTAAATGAATTGGTTACTAACTGAGGAATTGTGTACAGTATGTGCATTATAATATTCAGAACAAAGAAATGGGCAAAGGAAACTACAACTTGATGACTTTACTTTTATTTCTATAACTCTTACATGCAGTACTGTAATGTATAACAACATAAAAGTATTAAATACAGTACAGTCAGCAAAAATTAAAAATGGGGATTTATCTTTATCTTTTATCCACTACAGTACATCTTGTATAAACAAGATGTACTGTACCAAAAAAAAAAAACAAAACCACAATGAGGCTCTATCAATAAGATGAATAGAATCCTACCAAATAAATAAATAAAAGACAGGTCATAAGTCCGAGTGGTGGGTCGTAAATCCTGACATTTGTTAAATAGGTTGTTAAATGAGGAATATTTGTAAATATAATAGTGTCAAGAGTTAACTTTCATTAGTTAAAACGTTGTGTTTTCTATAATGTTTACTAAGAAAACGTTTCATGGAAAAAGAAATATGTTTACGGCTGAGTCTTAGTTCCTTTTCCCAACACCCAAAGTTAAGGAAGGAGAAGTTTACTTCGCTTAGAGTTCGTGGAGGTTTCAGTCCATAATCAGCTGGCTCCAAGGCAGGGTGGCACATGGTAGAGGGGCAACAGTTCACGGTGGCAGAAGATAGCAGAAGCAACGAGAGAGACAAGACAAGCCTCTTTTTGTCCCTTTTGTTGTATCCAGTCTACCGGGATCAGGGCAGTGCCAATCCAGTCAGTGGACTGATCCAGCAATCAGCCAGCCTTAATCCCAGCATCCTTGCCAGCACCGTTAATCTCAGCATTGCACTGTGAATCACACACACTCAATTCAGCCACCTCCAAAAACAAGCCCTATGACCGTATGAGGCATTAGGGGGACATCTCAACACAGGCCATAAGAGGTGCTTCATTGGTATCTAGGAAATCACAGATCTTGTGAAGGAAAACAATAGCATGTAATAGTATAAATGAAATGTTTCATAATAACTTTTTTTTTTGGTACCAGGAATCAAACTCATAACCTCACGCTTGCCAGGCAGGCACAGTGCCGCTGAGCTATATCCCCGGCCTCATGATAACTTTTTAAGGAATATAGATTTCTATGAGAACTTTATCTTTTCTCCATATTTTTAATCCCCAGGTGTACATGTGGTTGTATTTGGTACTGTAGTGTGGAATACAGCCTTATATCAACTCTGCTTTCCCAAGTAGGAAAATATGTGTGTAGCTATGCATATTTTAAAAGGAGTAAGGAAAGTTATTTAATAAGCAATCTTATAACCAGATCACCTTCATAATCCTTTATCTTTTCGCTGAGTTGAGGTCTCTCCCTGATTCTTTTGCACAAACTCTTATTTTATTTATTTATTTTTCAAACTGGTTTTAAATTTTTTTAAAAAAATTTTTTGGTGGTACCATGATTGAAACCAGGAACTTCACACTAAGCTACATCCCCAGACCTTTATTCACTTTTTGTTTTGAGACAACAGTCCATTAACTCACTAGGTTGCTCAGGCTGAGCTCAAATTTGGAATCCTCTTGCCTCTGCCTCCCAGAGTATTGGGATTACAAGCATATTCCCCCATGCTTGACTAATGCCCAACAGCAGGAGAATGCTAGGTGCTAGGCTGTACACTTTAATGGCGTGCGTGCATTTGTGTGTATGTGTGTGTGTAGGGCAGTGCCCAGGCAGCAGCTGGCATCAGGCAGCCCTCTGGTGTGCCTTGTCCTTCTCTCCAGGATAGATAGAGCTTAGCTGGAAATGGAATTGGTACCTCGTGTGAAGGATTCTAGGACAGTAGTGTTGTTTCTCAAACATCTGTAGATTCTTCCTGTTTTGCCACCTGCATGGGACAGTATGGGCGATCTGAGAGGCAGGATTAGAATCTGCCTTTTGGGATACGGCAAGGTACTTAAGTCATTGTAATCGCAATGTCCTGAGACATACTGTGAAATACACATGAAACTGTGGCCGCTGTTTGAAAAGGAAGTCTTCCTGAAGCTGTAAACCTCCTCTACCTCTTTCTCCTGTGATGTCCTGCAGGTAGAAACAGCTGTGCAAAATGCTCGTCGTCGATGGCTGGAAGAACTGCCGGAGCTCACAGAGTTCAAAGCACGCCTGAGAGCCGAGCGGAAGAAGTGGGAGGAGCAGCAGGAGGCCTCCATAGCCAAGCGGGTAAGTACGGTCCTGCAAAGGAAGACAGGGAGGTCATTTCCCCACCTCCTTTAGCAGCCGGCTTTGATGTCGCTGGGACATAATACCTGACACTTGTAACTTAGAGGACAGGTTTTCATTTGGTTCAGGGTTTCAGGGGATTCAGTTCATGGTCTGAAGCATCATGGTGCAAAGGTGTGGTCGAGCAAGGCTCTTCTGTGTGTGGTGCTAGGAAGCAGCAAGGGACAGTGCCACAGAGGAAGGGGCGGGGGACCAGACCTAGACCCTAAGGCCATGACTCCGCACCCCACACAGACACACCCAGAAGTGTGCTCCTCCAGTCCCCGAGCAGATCCCAAAGCTACGAGCTGACACTAACCCCATACCTGCATCCTGGGACTCTGTACCCACGCATGGAGCTGGTGAGGGGTTGTTTAAGACAGCGCATGTTAAACATTAGCTACGGCCTAGCCAGTGGTGTCTGTTCGGACAGTCATTGTGTGATGGGAGAAATAGGTATGTTAGCACCTCAAAACTCTCATGGGGAGAAAGATAATCTTGACTTAGAAATTACTTTGGATTCCATCTTTGGGTGAGATTGACAGCAGGCAGTTCTGTGTTTAATAGCTATACATTGTGCTCTCATATGTGTGAGGGTTTTCTGTGCCGTGTCTGTAGCTTTTCCGCACTTTCTTTCTGGCAAATCACCAACTCTGCTCTCCAGAGATGCCGTGTTCCTTGAATGGGAAGCTTCGATGCCATACCCATGCGTAGTCTTCCAACCTAATTTACTGAGCTAAAGCAATTCTTACCAAAGTGCCACAAACTAAAAATAGTTTTAAGATTTGACACAAAAAAATTCTAACATTTATTTGGAAAGATAAAGAGAATAGAAAGTTTTTAGTGTTCTAGGAAAGCAGTCACAGTCCAGCTCTAACACAGACTGTATTGGCAACAATTCAGACAGTGTTGAGTCACAGAAGTAGAATTGTTTTTAATTCATTACAATACAGACATCAGAGACAGGCCCAACTATGAATAAAAACTTAGTGAATTGCTTCAAAACAAAAGAATAAGAAATTATTCCATAGTAGTAGTCACATGATAGCCAGGTGACTTTGAAAAAGTTATGTTTACCATTTCATGCATCACAATGAACTCTTAAGTTGATGGAGTTAAACATTCTTAAGAACAAATATTGAAAAATTAAAGAGAATTTAAACATTTCAGCTATTTCTGACAACTGATTTTTGAGGCAACCAACACAATGGCAAAAAATGAAACAGGTTTAAAACAAACATTGAAAACATTTTTGTTTTTTTAGTAAGGTAAAATTAAGATGATAATAAGAAAAAGGAAAATAAACGAGAAGTAATATATGATAAAAAGCTTGCTGAAATTTATAAGAAAAACAATCCCTGGGTAAGTGTAAGCATATGAGCAGGTAATCTTCGTAAGTCTAAATGGCAAAAAAAGAATGGAAGAACATTCATGCCTCTTGGTATTAGGGAAATAAAGAGTTGAAACAAATTTAAGGTGCTTTTTTATTTTAAAGAAAATTTCAAAACCACATAATAGAGTAACAATGATTAATACATTTCATATTGTTATCTTTAGTTAGTCAGAGTACAAGATATAGGCGTTTAACTCTCCAAACAGTATCAGCACAAACCTTTCTTTTCAATGAATTAAGAGAAATTCACATATAACTATCTTAACTATCATCTATATATTTTTTCCAGGTTTTGTCCATTTAATATGATGTTAGCTGTTGGTTTGTCATAGATGGCTTTTATCAGATTGAGATAAAAATCATCTATTCCAATTTTCTGTAGTATTATTATCATGAATGGGTGCCGGACTGTGTCAAAAGCCCCTTCTGCATCTGTTGAGATGATCATATGGTTTTTTTCCTTGGCTCTGTTACTATGGTGTATTACATTTATTGATTTATGTATGTTGAACCATCCCTGCATCCCTGGGATGAATCCAGCTTGGTGACGGTGTATAATCTTCTCGATGATTTGCTCCATTCTGTTTGCCAGTATCCTATTGAAGATTTTTTTCATCTACGTTCATAAGGGAGATTGGCCTATAGTTCTGTTTCTTAGTTGGATCCTTCTCCAGTTTTGGTATCAGGGTAATGCTTGCTTCCAGCAATGAGTTTGGGAGTACTGCTTCCCTTTCAGTTTCATTGAAGAGTTTGAGAAGTAGTGGTGTTAGCTCCTCTCTAAACAGCAGTGACTCCGTCAGGGCCTGGGCTTTTCTTTGTTGGTAGGTTTTTAATTACATCTTACATCTCATTGATTGATATTGGCTTACTTAGGATCTTTGTATCTTCTTGATTCAGCGTTGGTAATTCATATGTATCTAGGAATGTGTCCATTTCTTCTACATTTTCATTCTTATTAGAATGAAAGTTCTCAAAGTAGATATAGATGATTTTCTGGATTTCTGCAGAGTCTGTTGTGATTTCACCCTTTTCATTCTTAATTGCATGGATTTGAGTCTTTCCTTTTTCTTTTATAAGGTTGGCTAAGGGTTTGTTGATTTTATTTAATCTTTCAAAGAACCAGATCTTTGATTCATTGATTCTTTGTATTTTCTTAGTCTCCAATCATTAATTTCTGTTCTGATCTATAATTTCCTCCCTTATATGAGCTTTGGGCTTGGCATGCTCTTCTTTTTTAGAAACTTGAGGTTTAACATTATTTGCACTTTCTCTGTTTTCTTGATATGGGTATTCACTGCTATAAATTTTCCTCTTCAGACTACTTTCGTTGTGTCCCATAAGTTCCTATATGTTGTATTGTCATTACCATTTAATTATAGAAACTGTCTGATTTCTTCTTTAATTTTATCTGTGACTCATTGGTTGTTCAGGAGGGTGTTGTTTAATTTCCTTATGTTTATGAATTTCTTGTGGTTTCTTTTGCCATTGATTTCCAATTTCACTGCACTATGGTCTGATAATATGCATGGAATAATTTCAACTCCTTTGCATTTACTTAAGTAAATTCTATGAGCTAGTATGTGATCTGTTTTGGAGAGTGTCCTGTGTACAGCTGAGAAGACTGTGTATTCTGATGTTGTGGGGTAGGACACTCTGTGGACATCTACTAAGTCCATTTCTTCAAAAGTTTAGTTTAGTTCTAATATTTCATTGTTGATTTTTCTTTTTGTTGTTGTCTAGCTGATCTGTCTTTTTGTCTCAGTAGGGTACTGAGATCCCCCAATGCAGTTGTATTACTGCTTATTTGATTTTTCATGTCCATTATTACTTGCTTTATATAGTTGAGTGCACTGGTATTTGTTGCATATATATTTATGATTGTTATCTCTTCTTCTTGGAATTTTCCCTTTTCAAGGGTGAGGTGACCTGCTTTGTCTCTTTTAATCAGTCTTGGCTTGAAATTCACTTTGCAAATAGAATAGCTACCTCTGTTTTATTTCTGGCTTCTTGTTGCATGGAGTTTTTACTGTTTTCTACCCTTTGACTTTCAGTCTGTAAATTTCTTTTTAAATTAAATATGTTTCTTGTATTCAGCATATTATTGGATCTTGCTTCTTGATCCATTCTGCCAGTCTGTGTCCTTTGATTGGTGAATTGAGGCCATTAACATTGATGATAATAACTGATATGTATTGACTTATCCTTGTCATGTTATTTTCCTGTTGTTGGCTCTCCTCTTTTTTTCCCCCACCTGTTTAATTGTTTGCCTTGCCTGGTGGATTCCTTCTGTTAGGGTTCATGGAGCTGTAGTCTTGTTATCTCTTTCTGGAATGTCCTTCAAAACATTTTGGAGTGCTGGTTTGGTGGTCATAAATTTCCTCGTGTTCTTTGTTATGGAAGTATCTCATTTCTCTGTCAGTTTTGAAAGATAGTTTTTCAACATATATCAATCTGGGTTGGAGGTGGTTTTCCTTTAGAACTTGAAATACTTCACTCCTTGATCTGCTTGACTTGAGTTTGTGCTGAGACGTCAGCTGTGATTCTGATGAGCTTTCCTTTATAGGTGATATGTTTCTTTTCCCTAACAGCTTTCAATATTCTATTTTTGTGTTGAATTTCTGGAATCTATGATATGGCTGGCTGTAGATTTTTTTGATCATGAATAATTGGAGTTCTGTATGCCTCACTTATCTGTGTGTCAAATTCTTTTTTCCTCTAGGCAAGTTTCCTGCCATAACATCTGTGAACAGTTTCTTTTTATATCATTTGTGGGATCTTCTGCTTTTTCATTGACTCCAATCAATCTTGTTATTCTTCTTTGCATCATCTAGCCACTGCTGGACTGATTTCTCATGGCCCCTCGCTATTTTTAAGAAATCTTCCTTCTCTTGATGGCTAACCACAAGCCTGTCTTCTATATCTGAGATTTTGTCCTCACGTTGCCAGGCCAGCAGTGGCTTTATGGCGGGGTGATGGATAATCTCAGCAAGCCTGCACCTTTCTTTCCCCTGAAGTTCAGTCTGTACTCTGGCCGTGGGGGCCAAGACTAGACCCATTCTGCCCATGGCCGTCCGTGCACCTTCTGCAGGCCTCAGCCCAGCCAGGGGCTGCTGCGAGTTCTGAGCTCAGTCTGCTCTCTTCTAGATGGCTCCCAGCCAACTACTCTCGTGCGGGAGGACTGAGCCCTCAGCACTCATTGCCAGCTCATGCAGGTCTTTGCATCCACCCCTCCTCTCCACTGCTTCGTGTCCGTGGAGTCCTCTGGGGTGGCCAGCAGTCACCTTGTGTCTACTTCCCTCCTTCTCGTCTTCTTCACGTTGCTGTATTCCAGCGTCTGGGCAGCAGTTCTCAGAGAGGCTCTTTCTCTGTCGCCTACCACTCTGCCAGCTTGATCGCAGTCCAGCGTGCCTTTTTGGGCTTAATGTATAAATCCTTCCTTTTGAATTCAGCACAGATTGCAGTCTCCAGGCTGTATCCCCCAGCAGGGGCACAGTCATTTTGGTGTGTAACAGAAGTTTTAAATGACTCATGTCTTGCATGCATCATCATGTGTGCAAAGTGCTTAAGGAAAAGCCAGGTTCTTGAGCTTGGAAGGAGTTAAGTTGGTACCGTGGTTCTCAAACTGTGGTGGTTGGAATTACATGAGGATCCTTAAAGCATCCAGTTGCCTAGCTGCTGCCCTGAGACTCTGCATCAAGTCGTGTGGCATGTGAGTCTGGCATCAGTACTTTTTTAGAGCCCTTCAGTTGTTTCTAATGGGCAGTGGAGTTCCGGAACCGCTGAGTCGGTAAGTCCTGTCCTGGCCTGTACAACTTCTCCCCAAGGATGCAGACTTTTGGTGAGGCTGGGCGGGTCTTCTGAATTCCATGGGATTCCCCACCTCTGCCTCTACGCAGGTTGCGGGGCAGGGACTGCTAGGCCTCCATTGCACTGTGAGCTGTTTTCTCTAAAAACACTGCGTAAACATGTTTCAAGTCATGCGGAATTAGTGTGCTGGCGGTAGAGGATCTGTGGTGATTTCTACAGTAAAGCTCACCTTAGGCGGTGTGTGCTCTTAGCAGAAAGTGTGGTAAGCAGATGTTCTACCTCCTCCTCCCGAGCCTTAGTGTGGTATTGGTTCATCACAGTCACCACCATCTAGGTCAGCTGTGATGCTGTGTGTCCTTGTAACTTTGCACACAGTCAGGGAGGATTAGAAGTAAAAGGGACTCGAGGTGGGTCCTTTCCCAGACTGCTCGTTACATGGGTGAAGCCAGGAGAAGCCTAAGGTGTGAGGTGATGTACCTGAGGCCACACGTGCAGAAGCAATAACGGCTGCGTCACATTGGAGCCTGCATCCTTCTCAGGCTCTGCGCCAAGAGCTTCAGTTGGGTGCCCTCCTGTGGTACTGAATTGGCATCGTCACACAGGCGGGGACACTGGGGCTGCGGGAAGTCGGGGAACGGCCTGCGGCTCCATCATGGTCATGGAATTCTGGCCCCGGACCCCCCTCTTCAGCCCTCGTGCTGGGATCAAAGACAGAGCCTTAGTTTTTTGATAACTCTATTACTTTTTGTTTACGGACTGTGCTGTTATCTACTTGTCATTTCTGTTCTAAAAATGAGACGAATGAAAAATGATTTTTTCTGTTTTGTCATCATTTAATGAACTGTTCTAGCCACTAAAATTGCATTATTTATCAGTAAGTAAGAGTAAGATTTCCTTATGAGACTGCTTTTGTTTTGAGTAAAAAGTGCTTAATTTGCGGAGGACCTTAGATAAAACTTGAGATTGTATCTGTATTGAAAATACTAATACGAATATTTTTCTGAAATTAGTTTTGGAGATATATATATATATATATATATATATATATATATATATATATTAACATGTAAATATTTATCACATGTATGCCATTTTCAATTTCTGGTCCCCTGTCAAGAAATTGATGTTTTCTTAAATATCATAAGTAAAACTATTCAATGATTTAAAATGAAGGAGAAGTTCTGTAAGTGTAGAATGTAAGTGCTATATTTTATGGAACAATAATATATCTATATTTACTTTTTCCCTTTTGTTGGGATTTTAAATCTCCCATTACATTCACGTGTAATCCAAATAGGTACTTGGCTTGATTTTGGTTCTGACAAGGAGGATCATGGGTACTTCTAAAATGTTTGTCGTTGTGTCCTTCAGCTCTTATTTGCGGTGTCTGAAGCTAAAGAGAGATGGAAAAGCGAGCTTGAAAATGCAAAGAAGAATGTAGTCCCCGGGCAGGAGCTGGAGGAGAAGCTCCGCTCTCTGCAAAGGGAGCTGGAGCTGAAGAATGAGGAGCTCCCGGTGGCCGTCAGGGCCGAGCTGGCGAAGGCGCGGAGTGAGTGGAACAGAGAGAAGCAAGAAGAAATCCACAGACTTCAGGAGCAGAACGAGCAAGATTACCGGCAGTTTTTAGACGATCATCGAAATAAAATTAATGAGGTGCTTGCGGCTGCTAAAGAAGACTTTTTGAAGCAAAAAGCTGAACTGCTTTTGCAGAAGGAGACAGAGTTACAAGCCTGTCTAGACCAGAGCCGGAGGGAATGGGCGATGCAGGAAGCTGGGCGGATCCAAGTCGAAATCCATCGGTACGAGGAGGACATCCTGATGGCCCTTGGCCTTTTCCTAAGGGACACTCGGGAGGAGGACGTGAACAGTTCCGAGGACAGGCAGCTTCGGGAAATCCTGTTGGCTTGCTCTTCCAAGTGGGTGTCTGCACAGTATTTTAAGAAACTAAAAGCCTGTGTACAGAAAGCCCTGCAAGATGCGCTCTGCTTACGTACAGAAGATGCCAGGCCAGAGCGGGAAAAGGTACGTGCCAGCGAGCGGAAGGAGCTGTGGATCAGCGTCGGGACGATTGTCAGCGTTGCCATGGTGTTTTTCTCCCTTCTTCATGTTTACAGTTTAATGGTTGTAAGACTTGGTATTTTTACCAGTGGTTTAAAAAAATGTTTTGTAGCAAATCCAAAGGACTGCATATTTTCTTGCCAAAGAAACTTTACTTCTTCAAATATGAGACAGAGCTTTTAGCCTCTAGCTGTCTTTTTTTTTTTTTAAAGCCTGAGATTTCAGAAGCAGAGAAATGCTTGTTCTTATTTTTGTCTTCTGGGCCTGACCACTTCAAGAAATACACAGCATATTAAATTAGAGTTTCTTAAAGGCTTCTGAAGAGCTTGGAAGCCTGTTCTTGCCCGCAGTGAACTTAGAGTTTATTTAGGCAAAAAATGCCAAAAAAGGACAAAAAAGTATTGGTACAGAAACGAGCAAATAAGAGGTGTGGTTCACTCACACAAAACCCTCAGGTCCGGCCTTGCTGGCGCAATGTAATCGTGCGTGTAGAATGAATGCACTGTCCGAGTTGTGTAAGTACTTTCTGGGACCAGCGTTTAGCTCGTGTGGAAGCTGTGATAAAGCCACAGTCCAGCTACTGTGTGATTAAAGAATTAGGTATGCAGGAAATGTCCAGAATGATGATCTGGGTCTTGTAACCAGCCAGTTTCAACATTTGGAATTAGAGGTGGAAAAAATGCCAATATTATGAGGATTGTCTGAGAGAAGAGTTGAGATAAGAGTTAAGGTCTGTCAAAATATCATGCTTCAAGGCCAGAACTGAGCATTTGTTATTAGTACCTACTGGAAAGAGTTAGAAACAAGGAAAGAAGTATGAGTTCCAGTGCTTGGCGATGACAACTTATTACTTTGGGTAAACATATATTAAGTAGCCTATCTGAAAAAGAGAATACAAATCCCTGCTGAATTCCTTAGAGTTGGGTAGGATACCTGAAACAGTGTGGGCTTTCTGCATCCTGCATGGGGAACAGTGTAGAATTTTAGGGCCAGAGGAGTCTGGAAGATCCGTTCTTCCCAGGGGTGCTTTCATCCTTGAATTCAAAAAGGAGCAATTAAAAGCGGCTGGCAAGATGGCGTCCCGTGAGCATGCTTAATGTTTTAGTGAGTGTCTTTGGAGAAAATAGATGACAAAAACAAGTAAAATTATCTGTGTCAGGGTTCAGATGAGAGTAGATGAGAAAATTGTTCAAATTTGCTGCCCTATAAAGATTCTGCTTTAAACGTCAAGCAGCATCAGCACGTTTCTCCTACCGTTAATCTCCACCCCTGCCACGCTGAAAATGTTCTGGGCTTTCAAAATGTTCTGGACTTTATATGAGATCAACCCTGGGGTCTTTTTTCACAGGGCTGTGTAAACAGTGTGTGACTTAACATGACTTACAAGTCTACGGAGACAGAATCACATAATCTGGCTAAGAATATAGACTTTTACAGTTTTTGTTGGGTGGGTCAGATTCCATTCTGAGAAAAAAGATGACTGAAATGCCTAATGTGGCATCTGTCATAGAAGCCATATTTGATTTCCTGCCGTTTCTGAGCTAACTCTGCCCAGGATGTCAAGGTAAAGCAATGATTATAAGTTTGCAGTAGACACGGCATACTATGAGGAGTGGATTTATAATGTATTAAATCTGTAGTATTTAAATTGTTCATAGAAGTGAAAAGAATGAAAATTATGTATCTAAAGAAGTCCTCATTAAACTAACTGACAGGGTCAAAAGTTTTCTAAAACGGAGAGAATACAATGAATGAAAAATATAGTTTCTAGGAAACTGAATGTCTTCAAAATATTTTAACACAACAGTTTACAGTGGATAAAAAAATATCAACTGAAACAGAATTCTGGGGCAAATTTAAGGATGTATATTCTGTCTCCTCTAACTATAAAAATCAAGTTAAAAACTAAGGACAAAAGATTGCTTTCCTACCTTTTAAAATTTATTTATTTATTAAATTTTTTTATTTTTTGGTCATCTTGGCTTTTCTGCTCCAATTTTTTTTTTTGCGGCACCAGGGATTGAACTTGTGAACTTGCGCTTGCCGGGCAGGCACTTAGACCGCTGAGCTAGATCCCTGGCCTTTTCTGCTCCAATTTTGAGGGGACACCAGAAGTACTAACTGTCTTTGGGTTGAGCTTGTCTTACTCCTTTCGCCCTTTATGTCTCAGCCTTCTGATCATGTTGTGGGCCTTCCTTCTGCGATTGTTGTAGAGAGGCTCCCGACCCTCCATAAGAGGGTTCCTCGTCCTCGGGACCAGGACTTTTGGAATCTAGCGCACATCACGTGTTTACTTTCTCAGTGACAGGTGCTCTATTGTCCAAAATGGGAATGTTGCCTTAAAAAGCGTGAACTTGGTAAGTTGTATTACCTTCACACAGAATGTACTCAGCACGTGCTGCTGAGGAAAGAGTCTGGTGAAGGTGTTTAGTTTAGCTGAACCTCAGGGTTCTGTCTTTCACTTGGAACACAGCTGGCCCTTCCTGCCCCAAGACGCGTGTGCACAAGTACTTAGAAGCACGTAAGTATCCTATAAATTAAAAATTGCTTGGTTGTGTTCAAGTTGAAGGAGGCAAAAGTTGGAGTTATCTTTGCAAATGAATTTGACCCTGATACAACAAAACTGTTCTGCATTCGCAAGAATAATTCTGGTTTCCTGGGGCTCGATCACATGAACCATCCTAGTGGTCACAGATCCGCACGTGTGAAGGTGCTAACTGTGCCCTTAGAGTTCTGATCCGCCCCGCAGCCGTTGGAACCAGCCCCAGTCCTTTGCGAGGTGACGGGAGCAGCGTCCCTGCTGGGGCTGGTGTAGGTGTTTTCAAGCAGTGTCCTTTTTTACTTTTTCCCAAACTATGCCAAATAGAAATGTGTGTGGTGACTTTTGCAAGGCGTTAACAGCAAAGGTGATGTATTTCAGAGGAGCACGGCCCAGCTCTCCACAGGCCCCGCCACCAAGGGCCCCAGCAGAGGAGACCCAGGGGTCCCAGCGGCCTGGCCCGGACTCCCTGCAGGACCCCCAGCCCAGCCCTCAGCGTTGCCGGAAGCAGCTCCAGGAGCTGGTAATTGGCTTTCATTTCCATCAGTCTTGATAGCGTCCCAGAAGCTGGCTTGGAGGACACAAGGAAGTCAGAGATGGGGACGCGCGTGAAAATTTATCTGACTCTGCTGTATCTGCTTGCGGGATTTCTTTTCACATTTAGACACAGGGCTGATTGACTTCTACCTTCGTGTGGGCTTCTCTCCATGCAGAGTGATTCTTACTGCAAGGAGAACGGTGAGAATTTTCACAGAGGTGCATTTTTGCTTCCTCATGGTTGGGAAATCGGGGTTTCACATTAAGAGAACTGCCAAATAGGGGAGATTTTTTCATTAACAGATTTCTGATGCGGATTTCAAGCCTTGTTTTTTGTTTCTCATTTTGTTTGGTTTTTGCAGTAACCCTGTCTTAGTTACTTTCTCTCCTTGCTGAGACAGACACCTGACACCCAAAATTAGGGAAGAAAAAGTTTATTTAGCTTACAGTTGCAGGAGATTTCAGTCCATAATCAGCTGGCTCCAAGGCAGGGTGGCACGGCACTGGGGCAACACTTCAAGGCAGCAGCCAGAGCAAAAAGGGGAAAACAAGCCTCTTCTCTACCCTTAAATTGTGCACAAGCCACCCCCCCTTCCCAGGGTGGGTGTAACACTCACAAAATATCCTTGCCTTCCTTTGCACAGGATGAGAGTATTTACAAAGTAAGAACCCTGGCTCCCTGCTGAGTCTCTCAGTTAAACTTCTAAACTGCTCAAGTTGACACAATGTATCAACCATAAGAAACCTACCATTTCTACAGCAGCTGAATCCCCAGGCTTTTTATTTTTTGAAACAGGGTCCCTCTGAAGTCACCAAGTTGCCCAGGCTAAGCTAGAATTTGTGATCCTGCTGCCTCCGCCTCCCAGAGTGCTAGGATTACAGGTGTGTGTCACCATGCCTGATTTCAGTGCAGTTCTGGTTTAAGTGTATTAGGTATTTTCCTAGTTTAGCATTGAGTTTATTTTTTCAGGGCAGGGGCAGTGCTTTTTAATCTCTTTCCCAACATGTGACTTGTGAATGGTGAGTGCTGAGTACTCCTCGAACACCCAAAGAATTAATACTTGGACTTTTCCTTAACGGCTTACGCTTGTCCTGATGGAAA
>RJWT010008632.1:0-26059 GCA_004365215.1 Cuniculus paca | reverse complement strand
CGCTTCTTTGTATTTAACTTTTTTCACATCGAAATAGCTGAGGGGGGCGCCCCGGGGCTCGCGTTCCTCTCTGCGCGCCCCACTCGGGAAAGGGGGGGAGGAGGAGAGGGCGCCCCCTGCGATGGGGCCGAGAGCGCGCGCTGCAGCGCCCAGCCGGGCGCCTTGGGGGCGTCTGACTACCGAGGAAGCGGGGTGCGGTTTTGGGAGAGCCGCTGATGAGGCGGGAGAAGGCAAGGATGGGGCAGAGGCCGTGTCTGGAGGCGCTCTCCGCGGCCCTCCCACACTCCCGCGTACCTTGTGACCGTTTCCTCCACGCCAGCCTTTCAGGGATGTTGGGGGAGCAGGCGACCTTGGGAGACGGGCGTGGCCTCCCTGGCACGCAGGATAACTGGGCATCTCCTGCCCGGTGTGCCAGGCCCCTTGCACCGACTGTGCGTTCCCTAGCTGTGCCACGAATCTGCGTACGCAGCACCCGCTGGGGTCCCCCTCCACATCACCCCTTACGCCCGCTAGACATCGGGAGGGGAACAGGGCCACCAACTCCGTCATGAAGCTCATGACCCCTTCCGGGTTGGGAGTAATAAAGCGCTTGGTCTCTGACCCGGACCTGTGAAATGGGCTCGGCCCTGTTATCCGCCGCGCGGGGCGGAGCCTCGGACTCAGTTCTCCGGGACGCGGGAGAGCACTGAATCCAGAGGACCCGGAGGCATGGCGTGAGGTCCGGGGTGGTAGGATGGTTGCTTTCAGATTTTCTGTTTATCTTCAGTTTTCATCCCTTCGGTTATGACGCGCCTGGGAATGGTTTTCTTTGCGTTTCTCCTAGGTGAAGTTTGCTGAACTTTGGATCTGTGGGATGATGGGCTTGATCAAACTTGGAAAAAGTTTAGTTACTAGTTCTTCAAGTACGCAATTACGGAGTCCATCTGTGTGTGAAGTTGCCTCTTTTACATATCCTAATGTACCGGGTGACTTAGTGCTTCTTATCTTTCCCTTCTTGAGCGGGTTTTGCAGTTCCTGATAGTGTTTATGACATTTCTGTTTTTAAAAGTTTATAAATTTGTAGTCTGATGTGATTTCTTTTCTCATTTTAATCGAGGACCTGGGCAAGGTCCCCGATTACCTGTATGAAGGGTATGGCAAGAGGGTAAAATAAGAAACAGAGACAAGTTTAGTAATACTTGATGAGTGACGGGGAACTCAACGCCTCCAGATGGACGAAGAGAGCGACACCCCAAGACGCCATTATTTATTGGGTGTAGACAGTGACAGGAGGGCAGCAGAACATTCAGAGTAGGCAAGACTCAGAGGCCTGTGACTCAGAGGGCCGGTGTAATCCTGGGATGACTCAGAGGGCCGAGATGATCTCATGCTGAGAAGGATCTTGCTTGGTGTTGTTCGAATTGGTCTTAGTTTTAGTCTTAGTGGGTGGGCGAGGATGGTGAATCCCTACAGAGTGAATGGGAAATCTCGGATGGGTGATACCGGTAACCCCAAACCTGTATTCTCCCTTGGGGAAGTATCCAAAATTAGCCATTGTGAATTTGTGATCCACAACAATTTTTGAATAAACATTGGCTTTTATACTTAAAGTGCATAATTCTGAGCTTTTTCTTAAAGAGAGTCTATCAACTGGTGTAAGCTGCAGGCCTCACAATACCTGCACCTACCCCAGAGGTCGTAGGAGTTCAGATGAAAGTGGTGCCCAAGGGAAAAGCAGAATAGATTTGTCCTCTGTGGCTCGAATGGTCCTTGGGAATCTATTTCTGCTGAGAGTGTGTCCATTTTCTTGGTGAAAAAGGCCCACTTACATAGGCAGGGCAGGGACCACGGTCATCCCAGTACTTACACGGTGACATGTCAGTATTTGTGTGTACGCAGGGTCTGTCTGTCACCAGGCTGTGGACCTCTTGGGGGATAAGGGTCTCACAGGAACCCAAGCCTTGGAACGCCTGTCCCCAGCTCCCCAGCGCAGTGTCTGGTCTGTGCAGACAGAAGACTTTGACTGCCATTGCAAGTTTGCCGCAATCCCTACCTTGGTCATCTAGAAAAATACCCCACATCTCAGAATTACAGACTTACTCTTGGGGATCTTGAAAATTTCTGCAAGTTTAACACTACTCATTAAAATACAGATTCCTGCTGGGTGTGGTGGTGCACACCTCTAATCCTAGCACTTGGGAGGCTGAGGCAGGAGGATCTTTGTGAGTTTGAGACCAGCCTGGGCTACAAGGCCAGCCTGAACTGCATAGCGAGACCCTGTCTCGGCGGGGCGGGGAACAATACAGATTCCTCGGGGAAAAGTTACAATTGATTTTATATTCACAATTTTTATGATCTGAGTACGTAAGTGCTTCCCATCAAGCCTGATATTTAACACATGTGCGTTCCCCATCTCGCTGCAGCATGAGAGAGGGTTAAGCTGCAGGGCTGGGCTCAGGCTGGTTTTCTATGTGTTTTTTGGGGAGCTGCTGGTTGTGTGGGTTCAGTCTTAGGAAGAGAGGCCCAAAGATAGCTTTCCTCTTCTGCTGCCTACCACGCTCCAAACAGAAGCTACCAGCACATGACTGTGTCACAGTGAGGACGTTTAGACAAAGACCCAAAGAAAAGTTTCAAATCACTAAGCATATCAATGTGGACGATGACATGCGATTAGAATTAGGAGTTGCTGGCTTCTTCCTCAGCCTTGCAGGGAGCTGTCTGGTTTCCTCCGCATGACCGACGAGCGTCCCAAACGCAGACTTAGCACCAGAGTGTGCTTTCGATGACAGTCACGGAAGGAGCCGCCATGGTGACTTCGCTGTAAGTTAGTTTATACCATCTCTGAGTTTACTGAAGCTTACTGGGTTTTCTATACTTGTTCCTGTGCTTTTTTATTATTCACTTAAATATTTTTCTATCATTACTTGCTGCATACAAGGCTGTTTTCCTGGCTTACTTTCTCTTCTTCTGCTGTCTTGGTATGGATCTGGGACACTGGGTCCAGCCAGCAGCACAGGTAATAAGGCCACTAGAGAGAGGCAAAGCTGCCACTGTCATCGTATGGCGTCCCGTGTGTGTGAAGATCGTGCCGATTTCCGGTCACGTTGGATTAGGAAGACACAACTGTAAAAATGCACTTATAATAAGTACCCCAAGGATTAAGTGGAAGATGGAGTAGTAATGAGACCCTCTCAAGTTGGAATTTTCTCAGTAGCAACTATTTTTTTTTCCTGCTGAACAATAAACAATGCATACTTCAAAAAAATCTTCACTAGTATCACTTGTATGTGAGCTGTTTGCAGTTACTCTGGAGAAGTGTGCATTCTTAGGAAAATGGTTGTCAGTGAGATGATTTAAAATGATTCCCCAACTGCTGTCCCTGGGCTACCTATTAATTCTAAGTCTCCCAGCTTCTTTGCTGAACTTACCCTGGCCATCTTCTGCACTTTGTAGAATAGTGGGAAGCTCTCGGCTTAAAACCTTCCAGTAGCTTCCTAACATTATGTCTTGGTTAAGGCAGAGTGTGCTTAGTAGGAGAAATGACCGCCGCCTGTCACTATGGGTGTGTGTATGAATCGGTGTTACATTAGTGTCACATCACTCTCCATTACACTCTAAAGAGGTCTGGTAGTAACTATGCAATATTTTCTCACATGTTTCCTCCAAGATCACAAACAAGGCAAGGATGTCTACCATCCCCACTCAGTATGGTCCTGGAAGTCTTAGAGCAATTAGGCAAGAAAAAGAAATAAAGTGTATCCAAATTAGGGGTGGAGAAGTCAAATTATCCTGTTTGCAGATGACCTAAAATGCAGTGATTCCATCAAAAACCTGTTAGAAGTGATAAAGTTAGTAATGCTGCAGGATACCAAAATCATACAAAATCAATAACATTTTTTCCATATAACTTTTTTTTTAATTTGTATGAGGGAACACATGTGAACAAACAGGCTCACTAATCAGTGCCAATTGTAGGATGCACATGATCTTCCTTTTCTAGTTGCCAGCTTTAGTAATTCATCTGTGGACGCAAGCCCTGACTCCTGGAGGGGCCCCCTCCTCACTGGGAAATGCAGGCTGGAGCCGACCAGGAGAGCAGGCACTTAAAACCCCCAGCAGAGCTTGTACTGTGCTGGCCTAGGGGACTGAGTCGTGGAGGGCGACCTGGGCTGCTCTTGGCCACGCAGAAGCTCGTCTCCTTTGTACAGGATACCCAGGAAACTGAGTATTTTCATCAGGAGCAAATCCACGAAAATGATAACATTTGTACACACCAATAATGAACTAGTTGAAAAAAAATCTACAAGAGCAATTCCATTTACCATGGCTACAAAAATAAGTAAGAATAAATTTAATCAAGAAGGTAAACCATCTCTATAGTGAAAATCATTAAACACAGATGGAAGAAACAGAAGACACAAAAAATGGGCATACACTCCACCTACATGAATTGGAAGAGTTAAAATTCTGTGAATGTCATACTCCTCAAAGTCATCTCCAGATTCAATACAATCGCTATCAGAATGCCAGTGACGATCTTCAAAGAAATAGAAAAAAAATCATAAAATTTGTGTGGAACCACAAAAGACTTCAGGTAGCCAGAGAACCCCTGGGCAATAAACAAAAATGAAAAACAATGCCGGAGGCATCAAACCGCCAGACTTCAAAACATGGTAGAAACAAGAGTAACAAAAAACCAGACACACAGTCCAAGGCAACAGAATAGACACTCCGGAAACAATCTATATCGTCTCAAGCAAGTTTCCACAAAAGTACTAAGTACACCCATTGAAGAAACAACAGTTTCTTTGATCAGTGTTGTTGGGGAAACTAATATCCATACGTAGAAGAATACAGCTAGACTTCTTTCATCATATACAAAAGTTAACTCCAAGTAGGACAGAGACTTAAATGTAATCCTGAAACTATGAAACTACTAGGAAAAAAAATAGAAACAAAAACAAAACAAAGCAAAGCAAAAACATAAGAGAAATGATTTGTCCACTGGCATGGACAAAAATTTTCAAAGGCCCTAAAAGCCCAAGACAACAAAAACAAAATAAAGAATAGGATTTGTATTAGCTTTCCATCACTATAACAAAGTACCTGAGACAAATCAATTTATGAGGAATAGAGGTTTATGGGACCCAGTGCTTCAGTCCCCGGTCACTAGGCTGTGCCACTTTGGGCCTGCCGCAGCACAATTTATCACAGTGGGTGTGGGGTAGAGGAGGCCTGTTCACCTCCTGTCAGCATGGAAGCAAGAAGAATACCGGAAGTGCGGTACCCCAGTATTCCCTCCAAAGGCGTGTCCGTGTGGCTTTTCTTCCTGAGGCTCTGTCATCCCTGACTTGGGTCCCGGCTTTTAGACTGTGGGCTTCTGGGGGACATTATGAAGCCAAACTATAGAGGGGATCACATTAAAACATTTTGTACATCTTTCATGCTCCGGCATTCGGGGCACAGTGACCAGGGAGAGACTGTCCATCCAAGCCCGCCAATGGCCAATTCTCAGAGAGACCGGGGCTCACCCGGGAGTGAAGGGAAGAGGGGGTGGGGGTGCCGGCAGAGCTCTCCCCCTAGAGCTGAGAGAAACACTGCCTTTCATTGGCTACCATCTCCTGATCTTTGGCTCACCATACCTGATTTCATTTCATTTATTTCTTTTTCTTTTTGTAATTTTAAAAACAAACAAACAAATGAACAAAGGACAAAAATGATACAGAATGTAAAAAAAAAGAAATAGGAAATTAACACTAATTAATATATTGCATGGTTATCTTGAAAATAGTTGTTCAGATTGCAAGATTTAGGCATGAAAAAATCATCAATGACAACACAACTGTTCTTTTTGATGAACAGAGGTTAGTAGTATAGTTATCTATCTTTTATACATTTATATACACACACATATATGTATCTATAAAATCTTTTCCCTTCTTTCTTTTCTCCTTTCTCCTATTCTAGTTGTTTTTTTCCTTTTGAGCACTTTCTTTCCCTTTCATTTTCACAATATGTATTTTACTGTTTGGATCTTTTTTTTTTTTTTTTTTACTCTAGGGAGACAATATGATATTTACACATGTCAGACTGATTTATTTCACATATGAGTATGGTTTATAGTTTTATTCATTTACCCATATAAGCCTCAAGTTTATCCTTCTTTATAGCTGAGTAGTATTCCATTGTGTAGAAATACCACATTTTTTTTGTCCATTCCATGGTCGATGGGCATTTGGATTGTTTCTAAGCTCGGGCTATTACAAATTGTGCTGCTATAAACATGGGCACACATATTTCTCTGTGGTATGATATTTTCAATTCTTCTGGGAAAATACCCAGAAGGGGAATAGCTGGGTTGAATGGGAACTTGAATCCTAGTTTTTTGAGGAATCTCTACACTGATTGCCACAGTGGTTGCACCAGTCTACACTCCCACCAACAGTGGAGAAGGGTTCCTTTTCCCCCACAGCCCTGCCAGCATTTGTTATTGGTTAATTTCTTGATGACAGCCACATTCTTTCTGGAGTGAGATAATACCTCAGTATTGTTTTAGTTTGCATTTCTTGAATGACCAGTGATGTTAAACATTTTTTCATATATTTGTCATTTGTATTTCTTCATCTGAGAATTGTGTATTCATCTCAGATGCCCATTTTTGGATTGGGTCTTTAAATTTTGGGGGCCTGATATTTTTTGATTCTTTATATGTTATGGATATAAGTCTCAGGGAGAGTTGGCTAAAATTTTTTCCCATTCTGTGGGTTTTTTTTTTCACTCTGTTGGTGATGTCTTTTGATGTGCAAAAACTTTTTAATAAGATGAGATCCCAGTTGTTGATTCTTTGAGTACTTCCTGTGCAGTTTGGGTTTTGTTCATGAACTCTTTGCCTACCCCTATGTCTTCAAGATTTCTACCTACCTTGTCTTCCAGTAGATTTAGTGTTTCTGCTCTAATATTTGATCTTTGATCCATTTTGACTTTAGTTTAGTGCATGGTGATAGACAAGGATCTAGTTTTAGTCTCTGACATATGGAAGCCAATTTTTCCAGCACCATTTACTAAAGAGGCTATCTTTCTTCCAGTGAACCTGTTTGGCACCTTTGTCAAAGATAAGGTGGCTGAGTGTTTGTAGTTTTGTCTGCATCTTCTAATCTGTTCCACTGATCCTCAGGTCTGTTTTTGTTTTTTCTAGTACCATGCTGATTTTATCATGATAGCTTTGTAGTGTAATTTCAAGTCAGGGATTGTTATGCCTCCTGCCTTGCCTTTGTTTCTCAGGATGGCCTTTGCTATTCTATCATCTGTTTCCAAATGAATTTTAGGGATATTTTCTGTAGATCTGTGAGGTATGATGATGGTATTTTGATTGGGATTGCATTAAATCTGTATAACAGTTTTGGGAATATGGCCATTTTCATGATGTTGGTTCTTCCTATCCAAGAGCAAGGGATATCTTTCCATTTTCTGATGTCCTCTTCAATCCCCTTTTTCAGAATACTATAGTTTTCTATATATAGATCTTTCACAATCTTTGTTAGACTGATTCCTAGGTATTTCATTTTTTTGGGTGCTATTGTGAAGGGTGTTATTTCCATAATTTCTCTCTCAGTGAGTTTGTTGTTTGTGTACAAGAATGCTATTGATTTTTGAGTGTTGACTTTGTACTAGCTATGCTGCTGAATTTGCTTATTAACTCTAGTAGTCTTTTGCTGGAGTTCTTGGAGTCTTCTATGTAGAGAATCATGTCATCTGCAAATAATGATAATTTAACTTCTTCCTTTCCTATCTTTATTTCTTTTATTTCTCTCTCTTGTCTAATTACTCTGGCTAATGTTTCCAGAACTATACTGAATAGGAGTGGTGATAGTGGACATCCTTATCTTGTTCCTGATTTTAGAGTGAAAGTTTTCAGTTTTTATCCATTTAGTATGATGTTGGCTGTTGGTTTGTCATAGATGGTTTTAATCAGATTGAGGTAGAGACCATCTATTCTGATTTTCTGTAGGGTTTTTATCATGAATGAGTGTTGGACTTTGTTTTTCTGCGTCTATTGAGATGATCACATGATTTTTATCTTTGGTTTTGTCGATGCGGTGTATTACATTTATTGATTTGCATATGTTGAACCATTGCTGCATTCCTGGGATGAATCCCACTTGGACATGGCGTAGAATCTTCTTGATGATTTGCTGCATTCTGTTTGCCAGTATTTTATTGAGAACTTTTGCATCTATTTTCATTGGCCCATCATTCATCTTTTTGGTTGGGTTTTTCTCTGGTTTTGGTATCAGAGTAATACTTGCCTCCCAGAATGAATGAGGGAGAACTGCTTCCCTTTCAGTTTCATTAAAGAGTTTGAGGATTATTGGCATTAAATCACCTCCAAATTTCTTGTAGTATTCAGCTGTGAATCCATCAGCACCTGGGCTTTTCTTTGTTGGTAAGTTTTTCATTAAGTTTTCAATGTCAGTAGCTGATATTGGGTTATTCAAAATTTTTATATGTTCTTGATTCAGCTTTGGTAATTCATACATTTCTAGTAATCTGTCCATTTCTTCTGTGTTTTCCAGCCTATGTGAGTAAAGAGTTTTGAAGTAGGTATTGATGATCTTCTGAATTTCCCCAGAATCTATAATAATTTCACCCTTTTCATTCTTCTTGCATGAATTTGAGTTTTTTCTTTCTTTTCTTGGTAAGGTTGGCTAGAGGTTTATCAATTTTGTTTATTCTTTCAAAGAGCCAACTCTTTGATTCATTAATTCTTTGTATTGTTTTCTTAGTCTCAACTGTGTTAATTTCTGCTGTGATCTTTATAATTTCCTCCCTTCTATGAGCTTTGGGCTCTATTTGCTCTTCTTGTAGAAGCTTGAGGTGCAGCATCAGGTTGTTTATTTGTGCTTATTCTGTATTCCTGATGTGAGAATTCATTGCTATGTATTTTCCTCTTAAGATGGCTTTCATTGCATTCCACAGTATGTTGTATGTTGTATCTACATTTTCATTTAATTATAGATATTGTTTAATTTCTTCTTTAATCTCATCTATGACCCATTGGTTGTTCAGGTGAATGTTGCTTAATTTTCATGTGTTTATGTAGTTTTTGCAGTTTCTTTTGTCATTAATATCCAATTTCAGTGCACTACAGTCAGATAATATACTTGGAATAATTTCAATTCCTTTGAATTTACTTAAACATGTTCTATGAGATAATACATGGTCTATTTTAGTGAACGTCCCACATGCAGCTGAGAAGAACGTGTATTCTGATGTTGTTGGGTGGAACACTCAACATGTTAACATCTACTAAGTCCATTTGTTCACAGGTTTGATTCAGTTGTATTATTTCTTTGCTGGCTTTTTGTCTAGTTGATCTATGTCTTTGTGACAATGGGGTATTAAGTTCCCCTGTTACAATTGTGTTACTGAAAATTTATTTTTTCATGTCCATTTGTATTTCTCTTATATAGTTGGGTGCTCCCATATTTGGTGAACATACATTTATGATTGTTATCTCTTTCTCTTGAATGTTTCCTCTAGTGAGTAGGTAGTGACTTTCTTTATCTCTTTTGATCATTTTTAGTTTGAAGTTCATATTGTTTGCAAACAGAATAGCTACCCCTGCTTTTTTCTGGGTTCCTGTCACATGGAATATTGTTTTTCATTCATTGGCTTTCAGTCTATGTGTTTATTTTTGAGTTTGATGTGCTTCTTGTATGCAGCTTATGGTTGGATCTTGTTTCTTGATCCATTCTGCCAATCTGTTTCATTCAGCTGGTGAAGTGAGGCCATTTACCTTGATGGTCATTATGGACATGTATTGGTTTATCTGTGTCATGTTGTTTTCCTGTTGTTGGTTCCCTGCTTTTCCCCTTTGTTTAATTGCTTGCGCTGCCTTGTGGTTTCTTTCTGCTTTTGCTCTGGGAACTGTGGTTATTTTTATTTCTATCTAGAAGGTCTTTCAGTACTCTTTCTAGGGTTGGTTTGGTGGACATGAATTTCTTCAGTTATTCTTTTTCATGGAAGTATCTTATTTCTCCATTAATTTTGAGAGATAGTTTTGCAGGATACATCAGTCTGGGTTGAAAGTTGTTTTCTTTCAGGGCTTGAAATATTTCACTCTAAGCTCTTCTTGACTTGAGGGTTTGTGTTGAGAAGTCGGCCATGATTTTAATAGGCTTTCCTTGATAGGTGATCTGTTTCTTTTCTCTAACAGCTTTTAGTATTCTGTTTTTATGCTGAATTTCTGGGATCTCAATTATTATATGCCTGGGTGTAGGTTTATTTTGCTTTTGTTCTTTATGCCTCACTCATTTGTATATCAGATTCTTTTCCTATACTTGGAAAATTTTGTGCTGTTATTTCTGAAAATAGTATTGTTTTTAATGTCATTTGAGTTGACTCCTGCATTTTCACTGACACCTATTGTCTTATATTGCTTTTTTTTGCATCATCTTGGAGCTGTTGAATTGTTATTTCATGGTCCCTTGTCATTTTTAAGAGTTCTTTCCTTTCATGATCACTAGCTGTGATCCTGTCTTCAAGGTTTTAAAGTATATCTTCAGTTTTGTTCAAGTAGTTTTGCTAGCTTTCAATGGAATTTTAATTTCCTGAATATCTCTGAATCTGTTGCATGCATTCTATTTCTTTCTTATATTGTTCATTCAAGGTTTCCATCATTTTCCTATGCTTCTGCATTTTTAAAAAATCTATGTTTTCTCTAGCTATACTGAGCAACTCTCTCATTAGGGTTGTCATTTCTTTCTTTACCTGAGAGATTATTTCTTCTGATTTCCTCTATAGCCTCATGTATTTGTTTCTTTACTTCACTTGCTATATTTTCAGAAATTTCAGGTGTGTGACTTCCAAAGTCCTGTATTTTGATGTCTGCTGTACTTGTTCCAGATGGGTTGGGAGTTTGAGATTCCATTTTTTTTGGAACTGGGAATTGAACTCAGGACTTCTCACTTGCTAGGCAGAAATCATGCTGCTGAGTTATATCCCCAGCCCTGAGATTGCATTTTGCTTATTCATTTTGTCATTTTCACCTGTTGGGGTTAATATTCTGGTCTTTTCAATCCCACTGGTCATGACTGTCCATTGTGTATGTCTTAGGCTCCTACTGTGTGGCTGACATTCACCCAATTGCTGGGTCCCACAGTATGTGTGTGGGGCGCCAGTCACCTGAATTCCTCATGCAGGGCCAGTTGGATGAGTCCTATATTCTTCCTCAGCTGACTAGTCTAGGAGTATTGATGTGAACCAACCCTTAGCTCATATTGCTACTGTGGCTTCAGGCTGTTTCAGTCTGTCAGACCCACCTGTCCATGGTGTGTCTCCCAGCTGGGACCCTACTGTGTCACTGGGGGTCTCGCAGACCCAGCAGAGTTCCTCTGGGTTGAGGGAGGCCTTGTTGGCGCTCTTGCCAGCCCACCCAGGGTTCTTTGTATGGAAGAAGGGCTCACTCATACTCTTGCCAGCCTGCTGAGGTCCTCTGGGCAGGGTGAAGCGTTTGCCAAGGCTCCCACCAGCCCACCAAGGTACTGCAGGTAGCAGAAGGGGTTGCTGATGCTCCTATGGGATGCCAGGGTTGACTGGGTGAAGGGAGGGGCGACCGATGCTCTGCTTGGCTGTTGAGTTCTTTCCAGTCAAGTCTCAGATTTTAAAACAACACAACTCAGCAGTATATGAGAGTCCCTGTTACCATATGAAGGTTCCTATCTCCCATATCAATGTGACCAGATTCATCTTTTTGACACCTGGATTAGATCTGTAATCATAGTTTTAAATGATTTTCCCTGGTTACTAATGGGATCAAACTCCTATTAGACTTTTGTCATTTGAATTTTTTCCTCTGAGAGTTTTAATTCTTATTCTTTTCCCATAAAATATATTGGGTTATCTCCTTGTTTTTTGAATTTGCATGTGTTCTTTATATATTCTAGAGTCTAGTCCTATATAATATGCATTTTTCTCCCTTTGTTTTTAAAGTTTTTTTTCTTTTTTTTGAGATAGCATCTCACTATGTAGTTCAGGCTGGCCTTGAACTCACTATATAGCCCAGTCTGGTCTCAAACTCACAGTGATCCTCCTTCCTCAGCCTCCCAAGTGCTGAGATTATAGATGTGCTCCACCATGCCTGACTATGTTTTTTAACTTTATGGTCTCTTTGATTATGCAGAAGTTTTATAAATTAATCTAAATGACAGGCCCATCAACAAAGGCAAGGCAGGAAGCATCACAATCCCTGACTTGACATTATATTACAAAGCTATTGTGATAAAATCAGCCTGGTACTGGTAAAAAAACAGACCTGAGGAACAGATTCGAAGATGCAGACACAACTACGAAGATAGCCATCTTATCTTTGACAAAGGGACCAAACATGTTCAATGGAAGAAAGATAGCCTCTTTAATATATGGTGCTTTCCACATGCCAAAGACTAAAACTAGACTCATGTCTATCACCATGCACTAAACTAAAGTCAAAATAGATCAAAGATCTAAATATTAGAACAGAAACACTAAATCTACTGTAAGAGAAAGTACATAGAGCCAGGTGTGGTGGCACACTCCTGTAATCCCAGCCCTCAGGAGGCTGAGGCCGGAGGATCACTGCAAATTCGAGACCAGCCTGGGCTACAAAGTGAGCCCAGGGCCAGACTGAACTGCACGGTGAGACCCTGTCTCAAAAAGACAAAAAAAAAATAGTAGGTAGAAATCTTGAAGACATAGGAGTAGGCAAAAGGTTCATGAACAAAACCCAAACTGCACAGGAAATACTCCAAAGAATCAAGTGGGATCTCATCTTATTAAAAAGCTTTTGCACACCAAAAGCATAATCACCAACAGAGTGAAGAGACAACCCATAGAGTGGGAAAAAATTTTAGCCAACTGTCTTTCAGAAAAAGGACTTCTATCTAGAACATACTAAAATTTTTAAAAAGTCAGGACCCCTAAATTCAAAGACCCAATCCAAAAATGGACACCTGAGATGAGCATACAATTCTCAAATGAAATACAAATGAAAAATAAATATATAAAAAAATGTTCAACATCATTGATCATTTGAGAAATACAAATTAAAACAACACTGAGATTCATCTTACCCCAGAAAGAATGGCTATCATCAAGAAATCAACCAATGACATATCCCAGCAGGGCTGTAGCAAAAGAGGAACCCTTCTCCACTACTGGTGGGCGTGTAGACTGGGGCAACCACTGTGGCAATCAGTGTGGATATTCCTCACAAAGCTAGGATTAGAGGATCCACTCCACCCAGTTATTCCCCTTCTGGGTATTTTCTCAGAAGAATTGAAAACATTGTACCACAGTGATATATGTGTACACATATTTATACCAGCACAATTTGTAATAGCCAAATCTTGGAAACAACCCAAATGCCCATCAATCGAGGAATGGATAAAAAAGATGTGGTATTTTTATACAATGGAGTACTACTCAGCTATAAAGAAGGATAAACTTGAGGCTTTCATAGGTAAATGAATGCAACTAGAGACTATACTCATAAGTGAAATCGATCAGACTCCCATGTGTAAACATCATATTGCCTCCCTCATGTAAGAAACTGAAAGAGTAAATAAGATCCAAAATCTACAATAGATATTGTGAAAGAGAAAGAAAGTGCTCAAAAGAAAAGAACAACTGGGATGGGAGAAAGGAGAAAAGAAGAAAGGGAAAAGAAATATACATATAAACATGCACAAGCTAGCTAAGATAATTATACTACTAATTTTAGTTCATTGAAGAGAATGGTTTGTGCTTATATTGTTTGATCAATTTTGCATGCTTAACCTTGTAATAATCTGAGCAACTAATTTGAGGATAACAACATGCAATATATTAACCATTGTTAATTCCCTAATATATTAACCATTGTTAATTTCCTATTATATTGTTATGAAATTCTGTATGTTTTTAATCTCTTCAAAATTAAAAAAATGGGCCTATATCCCCCCAATATTTTCCTTATTGAATATATGTTTTGTATCATGTTCAAGTAATCCTTTTATCTCATCACTCCTTTAAGGTATTTTCTTCTAAAAATTGTAAAGGTTTACTTCTCTCACTTTTTGTCTTTAATTCATCTGTATTTGTGTGTAACGGTATAACTAGGGAAATAGTTTTTTTTTTTTTACTTGAATGATGAACTGTCCTACTATCATTCTCTTCCCATTTATTACAAACAATGCTGCTACAACACATCCTTTCATTTCTCTCGAGTAAATATCTGTGAGTGGACAGCTGAGTCCTGTAGTAAGTGTATTTTTTGGTTTTTAAAACACTGCTAGACTGCTTTCCAAAATGATTTTACATTCTCACCAACAGTATAAGAGCATTTCAGGCCTTCCGTGTCCTTTGCAGTACTTGATATTGCTAGTCTCTAATTTCATCAATTCTAATAGGTATGTAGTGGGTCTCAAGGCGGTTTTAATATAACGTGTCAATCACTGTGCTGTTTATTCTCAGCCCGCAGCACAGTGCCTGGCCCAGAGCCAGCACTCAGCCATTATTTGTTCAAGGGATGCACAGGTCAATCTGATGGCCAGGTGTTGTTACCTGACAAAGTGCTTGGGAGCTAAGTCATTTCCAGGATTCTTGGCTTTTTTAAAAAGTGTAATTACAGAGTGATTAGTAGAAAAAGCTGAGTAAGTGAAAATGTAGCTAAACTGAAAGTGTGGCTTCATAATTGCTATTACTGATGACAAAATAGAAAATCAGCACATATATTCAAAATCTTTTCCAAAACTAAGCAGGCTTATAAATCCTATATAAAATTTAATTAAAAGTGAATGCAGACAGGGGCTGGGGGGAAGGTATAGCTCAGTGGTAGAGCACTTGTCTAGCATGTAGCAGGCCTTGGATTTCATCCGAGCAACACACACACACACACACACACACACACCCAAAAATTAAAACAAATGAACTTTAGATAGATTTTGGACATAATTTTTATTTAAGCATGGGCTTTTAGCTTGGTCCATCCAAGAGTGTAACATTCCATTTCACTAGTAGGGACATCAGGGCTTCGGGGCCATTCGAATGCTGCTGGTGTTGGTTTGACTTCATTACAAGGTATGAAGATGACCCGCAGGAAAAACCCATGAAGAGAACACAATGAAAAGAACATCCACTGTTTTACAAATCACTTTGTTATCACAGACACAAGATGGCAGTTACTGTTAGTAAATCAGCCACAGAACACTTCAAAAAAATTTTTTTTGGGGGGTGGGAAATAGGGTCTTCATCCACAATCCTTTAAGTAGAAAATATTTCAAGGTCAAGCATTTCTTGTATCCACAAAACAATGCTAAATCAACATACATTGTAAAGAGTATATTAAAGGAGATACAATACCTTTACAACCATCTTCTTGAATAGGTATTTCAATTAACTTTCTGCAGAATATAAGTAGATCAAAATCCAGCAGCAAAATATTGCAGTGTAACAAGTAAATACAGTTTTGATGTGTTATATCATAGAGGAGAATACACAGAGGACAATGATAATTTAATCATATAAAACATGATACAAGGCTGAAATACAGTCCACTTTAAAAAGCTTTGTGATCAAGAATGTTAAATACTGTGCTAAATGCCATTTGAAACATAAAATCTCTTAAAATTTTGTGCTTATATTTTTTGTTGAACTATTTATTGTCAATACGGCCATTGTAACTGATATTTCAACAGATCACAGCTTTCACAGACACAACCACATGAAGACATTTACTTAGAAGCAAAGAAGTCACCTGTCATTAGTTCACAGTGTGGGAACGCGGTAGACACTCAGACTACTGAGTCCTTCATATTTCCTGATATCAGATGCAGTGAGAGGTTTCAAAGAAGGGGAGCAACACGTCACACATTGGAAGGAAAAATAAACTTTTTGACTCTTCATGGGTTTCGCCTAAGTGACCTTCGTCTTCTGTTGTAGAAGTGCCTGAGCCCGTGTTGCCGTGAAAAATTCATCATGTAATTTTGTTTGCGAGTGCTGTGGAGAACAGAAAGGATACAGGCAGGGAGGGAGAGGGGAAAGAACATGTAAGTTCCGCCACGGAAGGTGCAATCTATTTAGATCCTGAGTTACCCTAGGTATCTGAGAAATTTCAGGTCTGTAAGTCATACTAACTTAACTACCCAGGAGCACAGTAACTAAGACTGGTGCCTGTATTTACTGCCTGGGGCCCCGAAGAAACCCCCCCTTTTTGTCAAAACCAGAGAAAAACCAGAAAAAAGTAAATTCTCTTGGTATACAGCAAATCAGATGGAAACTCTTGAGTTTGGATTTTTAATCTGATTCATGAACTCTTCCTGAAAACACGTGGTGAACTCTGTCGTAGAGAAAGCGTACATTTAATGTCTATTACTACATTCACATGCACCTTTCACAACTAGGAAAAATAATTTGGGAGGTATTTTTATTTGAGGCTTACAAAGCAAAAACAAACTTATTAGCCAAATTATCCTAGTTTGTGCAGTCTCAGGGTATAAAAGGAGGAAGTGAGTTTTTCTTAAAATGTTGGGTTCCATTGTCTTTCTCAAGCAATAAGCACCCAGGGTTGTGTTGTATAAACATGGTTTTGTGAAAGAGACACATTAAAGATATGTCATAAAATACCTAAGAAGGTATACTTGAATGTGTAATTGTACCTGTATGTTTATGTATTCCTCCACATAGGTACACACACATTCCTACATACGTACACATGGGAAGCTGACAAAGATACTGAAAATGGACATCAGAAGCGGCAGCTGCTAAAGTTTTGGCAAGGCAGAAAAACATTTTTAAAAGGATTGTGATCTAATATCAATGAAAAGAATGATACTCACTGATCTGAATATGTGTAACATCAACATGCAGCTTATAAGTGTGAGCCTATCAATCTAGTCCAAATTTACTAAGCTCCTTAATACTTGGTCCCAAAGCTTTTCCTCCTTAATTTAATGGAAATGTAAAATACATGTAGGGCAGGGTAATGTCACATGACGTGATCGTACTATAACTGTCAGTATGACGAGCATTTGAGTTAGGAAAAAGTGAAGGGAAAGGGTCACTTTGCACAGATCACGTGGTCTTCTGGGTTAGCAGTCATCCCGGCAAGATGTCACGGAATGCTGTTTTGTCTAGTGTACCCTACCGACTACCCTCGGTGCGAAACGCAAGTATTTGTACTAGTAGCATTTGTAAAATACCCAAAACTTTAAAATAAGAATCTGATCAATACAAATGAAAATTTATCATAAAATATCTTGAAGGAAAATATCTATGTTGAACTCATAAGATACAAAGCTAAAAAGGGACACAGTATCTGTGAGGAAAACCCGAGGACAAGATAGACCTGAAATTGACATATATTTTATACAATAAAGCACTGACAACTTTCCACCCTGGATTTCTTTATTACCAAAATGCTAGGATCTATAAAATGGAAATGAAGAATACAGATTGAAGAGACTTTTTTAAGAGAAAAAGATAAAAGAAAAGGTCAGGTTTTATCCCAGCTAGCCTTACCACCCACTCTACCCTTACGTGTGAGAATAGTACTCCAACACCTAGATTATGAGTTTCAGAGCCACAGGTAAAGGATGAAACCAGATTATCCATAAGCAGCATTCTAGAAGTACTCACTGCTGTCTGTGTAAAGTTGAGGTACAAAAAAGGACAATGAACTAATGCACTGCCCTAATCAGATGTCAGGAGAAAGAATCCTGTTGCTTCTTTATCCACAGAATCTTAGCCTGGCCTTTGCTGTCTTCACTCCAGCACCTGAGGTCACCTGTAATCCTTTCCCTGAGCCACTGTGGCTCCTTTATTAGCCTCCTAATCTCAATTCTCTCCCCTTAGAAAAGAACTTCACTGCAAAGAAACTGAAATAGTAAGAAAGCATCATTTAGTACATAGTTGTGTGTGTGTATCTCACTACCCATGTATACAATCAATTTTGCACACCAATTTTAGTACACTTCCCTCCAGTGCTGACTTCCCCTTGCTCAAAAAGCATTTGTAAATTTCTCATCTATGTATGGAGTTACATCTAAGTCAATTTTACCAGATATTTCATATCCTCTTCATGTTTAACCTACTCTGTTTTTCAAGTCCTTCTTCCCACTGCATCTCTACATGGACTGCTCTATTTCACCTCAGCTCCCATCTTTTCTACCTGTCTCATTGGCCAACATCCAGTATCAGTGCCTAGATTTCTACTTCTCAAAAATCACGTTTCCTTTACTGCTTATCCCTGCTCTGGAAGTGATTATATTTTCTACTTTGACCTCTCATGGTGTTCACTTCCTGCTTCAAATGGAGTTTGTTTGTAACTTGGCTCCCCACATCTAAATGTCTGCTGACATGGGGGTCTGTCCCCAAGTACCCCCACCCACACCACAACCCTGGGCCTCCTTCCTGACCCATGGGTGGTCAAGGTGTGGTTGCCGAACTTTCGGTGACTTACTGATTGGATTCCTGTTGTAAATCATTACTCTTTAACTATAAGGAATAATTGCAAAGTTAAAGCAATGAAATTATTTTATTGAAAACATGTTTAAAATTATAAAGTACCCAAACAAAATTTAAAAGTTAAAATACATTAAAAGATAAACTCAGAATACTGAAGATATTTAGTTATCTGGATCAACCTAGACTGACAAGAAAAGTTATCTGAATGTATGGGAACAAAGGAACATTTAGTTTTATCAAAAGTTGATGTGCATGTCTAATGGCTCTATAGCAACTTCTTCTACATAATTAGTTGCTTCTTAAGAAATTTTCCATCTTTATGTGTGAAAAATAAGTATTAGCAGGTTGGAGATCTTTAATACCCTATAAATCAGTTCATGGTGGGAGTTTACAGTTAATTTAGGGGGCATTTTAATGCACTGGATACCCTTTAATTATGAATATGTTTATGTATGAGTATTGTATATTTGGATGCCTGAGAATGTTGGTGTGCACATGGTAATGTGTTTGCTTTAGATGCCCAGTGTTTATATAGTTATATTAAAAATGACCACACTTTCCAAGCTCCCTTGAAACTAATTGGTAATTTGATTATGTGAAACCTAAGTATCTCTTGAATCAGGTTGGCAGTTAATGAAATTTTAGAGTTTTTCCAGTTCATAAGCCTTTTAAAAAAAATCAAACAACATGGGGAGTTATAACAAAAACACTGTCCGACTCTAGGACCATTTAATAAACTGGTATGGTTCTTAAAGAGTGACTGTGCTTTCTAAAATACCTCGCTTACAAGGGTGAGTGTTAGGGGAGCTTTTTAAAAACAGGTTTAAAGATCTTGTATTTATTAATTTTTTTTGTACATCATAAGAATGAGCCTATTTTTGCTTTTGATACAGGTAAATGTATATAGCTACAGAAAACCTCATGAATAATAACAGGTGCAATGCACTTTCAAAGATTTATTTCTTCGTTGTAATTATGAGAGAAAGTAATTTTTATTCAAAAGTCAGTGAAAGCAGGTTATATCCCAGGGCACATTATGCTACTTGACATATCAGTTTATTTTGGTTGTGAGTAGGACTAGGCCCATTTAAAAATTCTCCCAAAAAGAGTAAGTCATTGTAAGAAAGGAGAATGAGCATCAATGGGTTCTTGGAAATGCCGATTAAAATTTCCATGATCTTTGAGGGATTTAAGCAGCATGTAGGGTTATAAAATATGGCCCAGATTCTGCACAGGGAATGTGAGATTTCTGAAGAACGAGTGACTGTGTTCTGAATTTTTATTGCTCACCACAGCCACAGCCATAGGTACTTACTCTTATGAAAATAATTCAACTGCTTTTTAATGCATTCTAAAGGAGATGAGTGATGAGGAATTAGAAGAATGTGAGCTCATAGCAGTGTAAACATTTTTACCGATTAGTAATTTTTCAAAATAAATGAAGAGATACAGGAATGCAGAAATAAAGACTTCAGTGGATTGTCAGAAGCACCTTTCAGAGAAATATAGGTGAGTGTAAGATGGACACTGCCACTTTAGCTCACGAACCTCCGTGGCCCAGGGGACATCTGTGTGTCACTTGAGGTCATGCATTTTCAGGAAGGCTACGGATAGGGTGGGGTGCGTGTAGGCACAGGTGCCCCCCATAAGACTTCATGTGTCTCTTTCTTGCTAAATGGAGATGAGAATAACATCTGATAATGTGCACTTCACAGAGTTGTAAGAATTCAGTGAAAACTTCCAGCACCATGTGCAGATGTTCAGAAAATGATAGCTTTTTACTCTCTTTCTTCAGTTTCAGTGTCTCAATTAGAGGACAAATGTAAGTGTATATTGACGGTGACCCACTGAATCGGAGGACGGGATCTAGAACTCAGAAGCATTATGAACAAATCTCCCCTCTGCTGATTCATTCACTGACTTAGAACAGAAGCTGCCCAGCATGGGAGGGGCTCTGAAAGACACTGATTACACTTTACCAGGGCCTCTCAGATTTTTTGTGCACATTTCTATTTTCCTCACAACGAATTTATAAGCTGTAGTCACTTCAAGAGCACCTAATATCGTGCCAAGCACAGAGAATGACCAATGTTCCATTGTATCCCCAAAATCATTTAGAACTGTATTTATACAGTAGTTTTTTTTTCTTTCTTTTTCTTTCTTTCTTTTTTTTTTTTTGGTACCGGGGATTGAACTCACGACCTTGTGCTTGCCAGGCAGGTGCTTACACCGCTGAGCTAAATCCCCAGCCCTGGTAGATTATTTTTTCAGTGGCAAAGCTTTTCTACAACACTTCTCAGTGAACTTTGCTAACACCAATGAAACTAACAGTAAATAGCTCCCAGATTTAGTAAGGAGGACTTACCTTACTCTAGTGGAAAACCAATGACAGCAAATAATGAAATATAACACAAGTTAAAAAATGCTTTTCAATGCATGCAGCACTGTGATTAGTCATAAAAGTCTGATCGGGTTTAGACGCACTATAGGATTTTTCATCTCTTTTGAAAATAAAAATTAAACAAGTTATTTCTTATTCTTCTATACCCAATATATACATACACTTAACTTTTTAATGTAATGCAACATGCAATATTTGCTCATAACCATATGTTGAGGTACATGTAACCATAGTACTACATTTGGCATAAATGTTGCATATAAAGTATAAATAGTTTAATTATTACAATTAATTTTATCTGCTTTTCAATTATTTGCATTTTAGGAAATACTAAGTCCTAAATATATTAAGAAATGGGCTTTAGAAAGCAGAAGTCCTGTATATCAGATAACAGTCAAATTCAATAAAAGCTAAATACGCTTTGCAACAAATGCAATACGTTCATCTCCATAAATCATTTGTGCCAAAAACGTGACAGTATTTGGATGATGAATAGCACGAGGGGATGGTTATGATGGAATTCATACTAAAATCTGATATATGTGTTTAAGGTCATAGCTTGCAACATACTGGTTTTCAATTCTCAGTCAATGTGGAAATAATTCACTGTTTAGTAAATTGATTCACAAAGGCTAACTTTTTACGGAGTGATTCGCTTTCAAGGTACACATGCAAAAATCAGCGCACTTCATTATCACATGACAGGTTGTGACGGACACGCGTACACAGGAATGTGATGTGTGAATGAAACGCAGTTGGGTGAGGGAGATTCTTAGGATAGAAGTATGAATACCCAACGGAAAAAGGGTTAAGACAAAGGATCCCCTTTTATCCTAAGAACAGCCCCACCAGCATGGATCTTGTGAGGGATCTGCCCAAATGTATTCACAAACATTTACTAAAAAATAAATCTCCTACGCTAGCAGATGAATTCAGAGAAATTGGGTTTCTGACACTGATTGTCAATGATTGTGCTATGCTAGATATTTAGATTTTACAGAATGGGGACTTTTTGTGAGCTAGTGAGGCTGGAAAAATGATCTGACATTTCAATTCATTTGTGCTATGGCAGATTAATGGGGCTGGTCATCAGGATGCACTTTTTCTGTGCAGGTTTCATTGGAAAACATCATGAGAGTGGGAAGATTACACTCTCAAACAGGCATATGGCATACGGACTGTGCTTGTCACATCCTCAAAGGGTGGCTTTTATTTTCACAGTACAGGTTTGTCATTCCATATATCCAAATGTATGAAACTCCAATTTTCCCACATGTAGTCTTTTAGAATTATACCATGAAATTAGAAATATGTATCTCGTTCAGTTTTGCATATACTCCTAAATTCCGAAATACTTTCAAGAGTGCCGAGTTTGTTCTCATCAAACTTATATGTCTTGTTGATTAAGATGGGCAGTGCAGATGTTAAAATCAATGTAAGATACCATGCGTGACCACAGTTTTTCTTTGTGGGGTTTTTAGCATGTGTCCTTAGTGCACATGCACAAAAGCGAAACTGGTAATAAAGCTAGATTAAGGCCAATCTTCACTTAGAAAAGAAAACATATCCTAAAAGTTCTTAAGTGATATATACACCGCTCCAACCATTAGTTGCAAAAACATTAGTAGCCCTGTTTGCAGTATCCCCTGGGGCAGGGCTGTTAAATCCACGTGGTCCTTGGGAAGTGTCTCTAGCTCATATAACTAATGTTCTGCGACAGAGGTGTAGCTAAGTAAGACCATATTTTCAGTTAAGAGGGCTTAATGGGAGTATTCTAATTCTCTGTTTTAAATATATTTTCTGTAGCAACATTATAATTGGTGATATTTGGGCTCATATGACAAGAGCCTTGGCTTGCTTCCCTGCACCAGTGATGGTTGGAAGACGGCTTGGAAAATCATTGTATCTTGTTTTTCTCAATTCTCTGGAAGTTATTTATCTTATGCTCACCAAATGAGTGAACTATTTTGTGGATATACCAATGCATATTAATGAGTGTTGTAAAAAAGAAGTGTTCTCAAAGGAGGTAGCAGCAAGGAATGTTACACCCCTTAAAATCAGAGCAAGACATCGAAAACATCATTCTGAAACTAGAATTCCTTAGCGTTGTGTTGTTAGAAAACAACTCATTTATCTGTGAGGAAAATAATTCCTTCTTTATTCTATAATTCTATAATTTTAGCAAATTATATATTGTACTATAAATTATATATCATACTTTGCAATATGTTATAATAGTTACATATTAAAATTATAAGCCTATAATTTTAACAAATTTTGAAATGTCATTGGTGTTTATTTTTAAAATTATATGTATATGTACAAAAAAGTTGGTGAAAAAAAAGTCGGTGATATGTGTTAATTTGTAATTCTCAAATGATTCACTGGAAAAAAAAAAGACTTGGAGTAAAACCAGTCCTGCAACTCCGTGCATGTGTGGTGATATCCTTCATCATTTGAAACGTTTTAGTGTCTTGATAGTTGCAGACAGTAATGTAGGGTGGCAGCAGACAGGTGCCTGTTGTCATTGATAAATTCTTCAAATTCTGGAGGTTAAATAAACACAAAATCTTTCAATATAGCGTATAGCTCCAGAAAAATGCCAGAAACAATAGGTTTCTGGTATTTCATATAATCTGCACTTCCTTCTTGTATGAGTTTTGTTATACTGGTAATTCCTCGTAAAGATTAATACCAACACCAGTTCCAGAAGGTTCTCTTGGGCTGCGTGGTGAGGCTTCCTGCTGGGCTCCAGGGGCCTTGGAGGCAGCAGAGGACAGAGTTGTGTTTCCGGGTTGTAAAGGGGATGCTTCTGACCAGGGACTGTATGAGTATTTGCACTACTCTCCTCACCTTAGCCCAAGGGAGGGAATTATTGGGCATGATATGTCTCTGAAATTCAAAACAGATAACTGCAATTGCTCATTTGTGTGGAAGAAGATGAAATATCTACTAAACTATATGATACATTAAGGATTCTATCACGGACAAAATTAGCATACTGTCTTCTCTCAAGGACAGACAAGCTTTGACGTCTCCTTGGGAGCTGGTGACGCTTTGTCCAGCATAGGAAGCCCCATCTATTAATGCAAATTGTCTTGGTAAGACGGGAAGTAATCAGTAATCGTTGACTCTAATTTAAGTCTCAATGTATTACAATCATCAGAGGTGCTTTTAAAAGATGACTGATGCTCAGATCCTACCACAAGTCAATTTAAATCTCCATAGGCCTGGACTCGAGCATCAAGACACTCCTTGATGCTATCAGAAACTTTCCAAGGATTTTGAGATTCAATCAGACTGAGAATCTTGCTCTGGAAGCAGTCAGTGGTTGTGGGGTTGCATTTTGGTGCATGTGGACATCTCTCTAGGGTCTCACCATACATGTGCACTTTGGAGTCTACATTACTTATTCTCCTCGAGTCATGTGGTCAGAGGAAATGGAGAGCTAGGTAAGACATCAGCCTCATGTTTTGATTTAAGACTCTGGACTGTTCTTTAGCCCTTAACTTTGTCTTGTGGAGGCAGAGCCCAGCAAGCGGTCCAGAAGCAGCAGAGCGCACAGTGGGGGCTTGTGTGGGGACCAGGTTTCTCTTGGAGCTGGGGGTTGATATGGATGCCATGCAAGCAGGTGCCTCAGTGAAAACTAAGACGAGGGCTAGCTCAAGACGGGAGAAGTCAGCTCATGGCCATGATCGAAAGAAAACAAATCTGGTAGTTTTCCTACCAGTTAAAAATCACTTAAATTTGCTTTCAAAATGACTGAAATCAGCCACGAGACTGATTTCATTCTAGATTTGGTAAACAGAATGAACATTTGAACCTATCTACCGAGAAGATTCGCCTCTCCTTGCCAACAACTTGGAGCCATCAGTTCGAACCCGGCGAGACATAAGCATTCCAGTTCTACAGGAACTAGATTGTTAGAGAAAAAGCAAGTCATCTCTCTGTGAGGGAACAGTCAATGTGGGCAGGTGACAGTGGGTATGGCCCTATCACCTGGGGGAGATCGTGGGGACACCCTTAGCTTCTTAGATGCTGGGACTGGTCAAGGGGAATCTGAAACCACAGATTCTTTGCGATAGGTGCAACTATGTCAGGACATGGAGAAGACCTCGGGCATCTGTGATTAAGACCAGAGCTTGTAACGGGGTACATTCGCCCCTCACACCCTGTATGTGGCCCAGTGCAGATCCTTTCTCTTTTGATGTCATTCTATTTTAAAAAGCAACCCGACCTGGCATATGCATTGTTTCCCATTTACCTGGAGACTTGTTTCCCCCAGTTTAACCAATACCATCAATCCTTAAATAAATGTTTTACTTATGAAGTTTTCTAAGGTACATCCAACTACACTCATGGCTTTGTTATCTCATGGTTGACTTCAGCTACCATTTGCAGTTGCTGAAGACTACAAGGCAAAGTGGTCCTGTGGGGACCTTCTCCTCAGGAACAGTTTTTACTGAATTAAGGAGCATGCCAGACCAAAGGAGTTGCACACCTTTCTTAAATGGACACGGGGTGATGCAGTAGATACTCACAGGACGACCTCCACGTGGTCCAAAGCCCACTGATCATGACCTGTTCCATTGTGGCGTGGCTGCCACCAGCGCAGTAAGACTCCTTTCATCCGTGCCTCCCTGGGTCACAGACAGAAGCACAAGGAAGTTAGACACTAGGCAACAGAACTAGGCAACCTGCACCTGGATACTGCAATAGGTAATGTAAATCAACACATGTGGGGTATGGATTTCAGATCTGCTTAGGTCATAGTACTCTGCTAAGCAGAATTAACTTCAGTTCACCACTCATGGGCTTGTAATATTTTTCCAACCTCTCATTCCTGTCCGTTGCTTAGCAGTACCTGGAAGAGCAACACACTTGGACAATGTAGAGCACTTTCAATGACAGGCACCCTGCTAGAAGCCGGGTGAGCAATACTAGGCAAAACTGACAAGCCTGCCTGTGCTCAGTGAAGTTTCAAGTTAGCATACCAAGCGGGAAATTAAAACCGTTTATGATGATTGAGCTTGGCTGTGTAAACGTGATTGGCTTGGGAGCTCCCCGGGGGCTGGGGGTGCAAACTTCCTGGGTGTGTCTGGGGAGGTCAGGGAGGGGTGGCCCTGTCTATACCTGGTCCCTGACCCCAGTCCCCTGATCCACTTCCCAGCCCCATGAACTAAGCAGCTTTGCTCTACC
>RJWT010008631.1:12236-26184 GCA_004365215.1 Cuniculus paca | reverse complement strand
GCACTCAAGTGCTAACTGTAGACTTACATGAACCCAACAACAAAGGAGACCCCTTACTTAGTTCTGGTGCTAACAGGGAAGCTGGATACAAGTATCGAGGGAAAGAAGCCAACAGAGTGCACACAATTAAGCTATTGCTGGCGGCTATTGTGTTTCAATCCAACAGGGAATCCTTGAGAGAAGGATAAAATGTGCCTCCGTTATTTTACCTAAGGGGTGAGGAAGATGGGGAACGTATCCTCCAAATTCCATTTTTGATGGCTGAGTGCTGCCCTAGGACGTTACTTCCTTGGCACTTCCATGTGTGTACCAACATCACCCAATTTCTCAGGCAGTCACAGGTATTTGGAATAGGTCCAGGTAGACATGGCCAAGAGGGAATGGCCAAGTGAAATAAGCCAGGCTCAGCCTCTGCTGGAGGGCTATTATAAGGATGAAATGAAATAATGTAACTACAACACCTAACACAAAAAAGTTCCCATCTTTCGCCCAATCTATGGCAATACCCTGTAAAGTTCATGGAGCTTCCCAGTTCTCCATGAGTTAACAATACCAGCAGCACACCTCCTAGGGGCCTCCAGAAAGCTCTAAATGTCCAGGACCCAAGCTTCCTGTGGAAGGTCCACAGGGTTAGGGTAGACACTTTTGAGTGTTAACTCAGAAGAACTGTCTCCTCTTGCATCTGGTATTCACCTCTCTCTGGCCTTTCTACCCCTCACTGCAATCAATCAATCATATTAGTAACCAGTCCTGCCACTAACTCACCATCTTCTACGTGACAGATACTGTGCTACAGTGCATATTATGTTAGTTCTTCGGAGCCTATACACATTATGTTAGTTCTTAGGAGCCTGTAAGATTGAGCAACTTCTATCAGACACAGTGCAGACTTGAGTACCTCTGACACTTTCTACTTTGTCTTCACTCTTTCACTAATGCTCCTCCCCCAGGCCCACAGCATGGGGAGAATAAGACTGTGGACAAACAAGCAGCCTTTACCAAAAAAATAAAAATAAAAACAAAAAACAAAACAAAACAAAAAAAAGGATGGTGAGCTAGAAAGTGCTGGTGCCTTAACTCACCATTAGTTAATAATTAACCCTGTAGTTCCTCACCTGGCTGATCCATATCTCGGGCCCCTGACCCACACTGTATAGACTGTTTAATTCTAAGCCAAATAATTCACCTTCCAGAAGCAACACTTTCCCTTTTCTTCAGGCAGACAGATAAACACACTGTTCCCTGTTTATAGAGCTCTACCTCGAATAAATTGCCATTTAATAAGAGAGGAGATGAGACAGGGTTAAGCTGATGGGACATAACTGATAAAACTACTTCCCCTTCGAAAGGGAAACGGGAAAATAATATTGAGTCAAATATAGCATTTTCTGTGTAACTAAAGAATGCAGCAATGTGGTCTTGCTGCCATGGACAAAGAGTAGCTTTATTTGTTCCTTTGAGTCTTTTGTTTCCTCATCTAAAAATTAGTTGTAATACCTATGCAGGTAATTCACTACCTGGACTATAATAGTTACTATTTTTTTAAAAAGGCTACTACATAAGTGATGTTAAGCCAGGCATGGTAGCTCACACCTGTAATTCCAGCACTCAGGAGGCTATCACAGGAGGATCGTTGTGAGTTTGAGACCAGCCTGGCCTACAAAGTAAGCTCAAGGCCAGCCTAAATGGCATAGTGAGACCCTGTCTCAAAAAGAAAAAAAAAAAAAAAAAAAAAAGAAAAGAAAAGAAAAGAAAGTGATACTGGCTGCAATTATCAGTGTCATCCAACAGCAAAACATCTAGGCAAGAAACAGACAGTGAGCCTGGGAGCCTAGGACACAGAGTGTCCAGAGTACCCTAGTGTCTCTACTGGGTCTTCTACCCTGTTCTGTGAACTCCTCGGACTCACACATACCTCATTTTCATTTTAAAATCAAGGAATAGGAACTATGGACATGATAAATCAGAAATTAGGATAACCTGAGTTGTGTGAGAATTTATCCTGGCCCAAGATCCTTTCCTGTCACTTACCCACTTCCCACACGCTTACACTACATCTTCAAATCAGCTAGCTTTTTTAACACCCTTATCTGGTCCTCTCCTTTGGGTAGTTACTCCTACCATTTGACAGCCTCTCACCTTTGGAGTCTCCCCATGCGTTGAGGACAGACTGCCCTGCATGCTCCCAGGCAACATGGTGTAGAATGTGCACTGCTCTGGTAATATTACTGAAATAGAAGTTGCTGCTATGGCTATGACTTTTTGTGCGTCAAGAGAACCAACCTTGGTTTCAACAGATGATGATGCGTAGCACCCCAACTGGCTAATCTACAGTGTTTTGAAAATAATCATTACATAGAAACTAATAATTAGACTGATCATTTGCACATCTTGAGAAGAATGGTAGGCTACATCTGTTAAAGGTCCTATGCCCTGGCCGAGAATTATTCAGAACAACAAAATGAAGTGACAGGTCACCAAATGAAAGAAATAGAGTAAGTAGTGAGATTCAATGCCCCAGCACCTTCCAGAATTATGTAAGGAACAGTAAAGGAAGTAACCGCACAATGTTCAAAAGTGTAACTATAGTTTAAGTGAATATAGGTGCTATGTCAAAGATTAGTAATGAAAGTCCTTCAGAAACATGTAATTTATGAATCTGAGAACTTTTCTGCAATTAAAATATCCCCACTCCACATTCCATAACACACAGGGAAAATAAAAATCTCCATTAACTAAAATAAGATTTCATACATAGATAAATATATTTAAACTTTCTTTTAACTATAAGTAAATTCAAACAGAATGTTACAAAACAGAATACTATACACTGTTGTCTGTATAGATCATAAAAAACATAAAAACCAAGGGTGACTGATGAGTGGGTACTGGTGATGAAAACTATACAATTGAAACTTGCTCAACAATTAACTGGAAGATGCTATGGCTTCATGAACATGGCCCACCCTTATTATTAAAGGTTTTGTCAATATTTGGACCCAAAAAGTCAGTATTTTCTCCTTCTTCCTCTGCTTGCTTTGGTTCGTGTCCGGCTACCTGGCCGGACAGTAAGTTGCTTTTTGAAGTCTACTAAGCAATCTGTAGCTTCTGAAATGGAAACAAAAGACTTGATGGGAGATTCATTTAAGTTGGGATGTTTGAGGGGACTCTGCATCTCTCTGCTGCAGCCTGCCTCTTCCTCTGAAGGCAACCTAGAAGAGAAAAACCCAGGTTCAGTATATACCTACTAAGCACCAAGTACATATTATGCACTAAACTAGGGCTTTAACATAATCTTTATAATAATCCAACCACGTAAGTACTATCATTTTGCTTTTATAGACAAAAACACTGGATAAATCATATAACCTAAAGCTGTATGAGGGTTGAGAGAATGAAGATTCAGACTCGAATTCCTGACCTGCCTGAAATCTAGGTCAGAAAATTAGGGTTGGACAGGGATACAGAGGTACAGAGGAGAAAGACAGCTTCTGCTCTACTTGTTTTTAACACCAGGAGTGAATGGAGCTATCTATACTAAAAGTACAGAAATACTGGAGAGACAGGAGGGGAAGGGGGAGAAAAAGGGAGTGGGAGGGACAGAGGAGCAGGGAAAAGAATTAATAACCAGACTGCTCTTTTACAAATTTCTAGGCAGAATAGCAGGACATATCTCTCAAAAGTCTTACGCTTTGGCTGAAAACTCTCAACTGGCTGAGAATGCTCCTGACCTAAGACCATAGCATGAGAAGAATAGACAGCAGAGAGAAAAGAATATAGGGAGGAGGAGGGAAAAGAGAAGGGATGGTAAGGGAAAGGCAAGAGTGGGAGAGAAAGAGCGATATCTTTATTTCAACAGTTTTAAGTATCACATTACACACAGAACCCAGGACCAGGCCTACACTTTTCAGAACTACACTTCAGTGCACAACCCCACTCACCTGAAAGTTCCTTTTTCTGAAGACTTAGTTTTTATCTCTGCGTCTGTGACAAGAGAGAAAGAATAATAATGGTAATCACACTGTACTTCCCTGGTACTTCCTTTGTCCTAGGCACAGCTTTCTATCGGGCCTATTCAAGTAGCTCAAATCTCCAATTCTCAGATCACTGAAAGGTGAGTACTAGCATCCAACAGGTTCAGGTGCTTTGAGGTGAACACTTTTGAGTGAACACTTCTGAATACATCTGCAAATCTCAACTTGAGCAATAAGTAGTTGCTAAGGGGAAATCTGCCATCTGCAGAAGTTCACAACCCAGTGACCTAGAGGCAGCAAGATGATGCTTGGAGAGGTAGCCTTTTCACGGTCATGGGAAGGCACAACAGATCTGCTTCGGGGGAATGAACTACTGGAACTACATAGTAAGCAAATCTCACCGCGCTCAAGCAAAGGCTCCCTTTCCATATTCATCTGGTGAATTTTAACAATAGCAACTAATAACAACAGTAATAATAGCCAATAACATTTATCAAGAGCCTACTTAATGCCAGGGAATAGTTTTAGAACTTTACTAGATACAATCCTTGCACTCCATAAAGTTGGTATCACTAACTCTCAATGTTCTTGACCAATCCACTCTAATGCTATTTAGAATTAACAGGCACAAGGAGGAGCTACTTCCTCCAACTCCTCAGGAATATACGCTGGGACACTAAACTAAAAGGCGATACATAAGGAGGCACCAGGAGGAGACAGTAATGTTTGAATGTCTGCTTTTCCATTCCTGTTCCTTTAGAAAGTCTACCTCGGGCTTATATCATTCCCTTGTGATTTAGAAATGTTTTTTCCCAGTTCCAACAGGCAGTCCCGATCCCAGGCTTATAAAGCCTGAAATAAAACACATGATGAACAAGGCAGGGTTATGTCTCATCTTCCTTAGGGAGTGATGATCTAGATTAGTCTCAAAAGCTGGCCAACTGGGTCAAAAACACACTTACATAACCCTACCAAAGAAGGGTTGATAGTGGGTCTCTCCACTGGAAGACCTTAAACAGAAGCCCAGAAAATCCATCATGGGGGGGTCTCACCTGTGGTCTTATGCTCAGACTGTTCCAAGAGACTGAGGAGTCGGCCTTCATTATGGCCTTTTTCCTGTATCAGAGAAAAACAAATGAAAAGGTTACTTCATGGCAGAGTCCAAAATATAACTGCCTTATCTCAGATAACACTTTTTTCCAGAAGAGAAGAGGTGTGGTTCTAGAGAAGTTTCTCAGTTTCCAATAAATGAAGGTAGACAACTGTAATGCAGATAATTACAAAAAAGCAAACTGTAATGCAGATAATTACATCTCTGTGCTAAGTCTACAATCCAAGAATGGATAGAAGCATTGAGCCAAAACAGTTCACCAAAATCGTATCAAAGAACAGCAGCTTCTAATCTATGACAGATTTGGGGAGATTTAAAATAGAGAATAACAGTTTTGAGATAGCTTTGTCAGTGACACCAGAAGGATAAACTGGCTCTTTGGTATAAGCAATCACTGATAAAACACCAATACCACATCACCTCAAAATCACCTCATTTACTGAGAAGTCCCCCTTTCCTGGCATGACAGAGAATGGTGTCCTATCTTAGTGTGTGCAGTAATTGCTATGTTAGTAATCCTAACATGGAGTTGCTGGTTTATTTTTTATCTCTAAGCTAAGACTTGGTCTTCCTGTTCTCTAATTACAAGGCCCAGAAAGTACATTCATCTTCCGAATGACCAGGGCCCATAGCCCGTAGTTTCCTAATGCTGGGAACACAAGAATTTCAACAGAATTGATCTCACATGTGTTCCTAGCAGTGTGGGTATGAATTCAATATCCTTTTGGGAAAGCAATTTGGTTGTAATTCCAAAAGATTTTTAAAATGTTTATATTCATTGGCCTAACAGTTCTACTTTAGGAAATCTAGTCTAAGGAAATAACTGCTGGTATAAAGTTGACTAATTTTTGTTTGTTTGTTTCTTTGTTTGGTACCGGGAATCAAACTCAGGACCTCACACTTACCAGACAAGCGCTGTGCCACTGAGCTACATCCCTGGCCCGACTAATGTTTTAAAGAATCCTATAATACAGAAATATGGTGGGGAAAAAACCCTGTATCTTAAATAATACTGTAATGATTAAGTGACTGTCCATGTGATACAAACAGTAATTTTTTGAAATGGTCTAAAACTAAACCCAGAAAGATGTTTATACTACATAATAAGTTTTTATAAACCCAAGATGGAAAATTATACAAGTACAGTTCATATATATGTACATAGTATGTATTACGTGTATGTGTGTATATAAAGATAGCAGGAAGGATGAGGAGATAAGGAGGAAGAAAAGGATTGAGAGAAAGATACAGAGAAAATGAATTAAAATGCATAGGAAAAGAGGCTGGAAGAAAATAGGCTAATATATTAAAAGTTGTTATCTTTGAGTAGCTAAACTATGGGTAATGATTTTGAAAAATTTTCCATTATTTTCTATAATGAACATATATAACCTTTTAAGATAAAAGAGGAAGAAGGCTGAGAGGGAGGGGAAAAACAAAAGCCCAGAATAGAACTTTGCTCTTAAATGAGGAGGGTTAAGTAGCCTTTTCCCCAAACAACACATACCTTTGGGTTCTTCAGCCGCTTCCCTTTCACAGTTGGACGTGCTTTGCCACTTCCTTCAGGCTCATCTTCTTGGTCACCTCTTGCAAGCTGGAGGCAGGAGTCAACATGACATTGATACTCTCTGAATGGGACCAGGGATTTACAGAGATAACACTTCTCAAGCCTAGCCAATCAGAAGGGAGAAAAAGTAGTTTTAAAATTTGCTTTTGCCTCTGGGCTCCTAGATATGTCTTAAATTGCATTTTTACATCTCAAAGTTATTCTGAGGAAGAGACACGACAAAAAATGCAGATTCACTCAGCAGGATCACCAATAAAACTAACCCGACGCCAATCAAAAGGACTGAGTGATTAGCAGTTTCCCTGGCTGTTTCTCTGAACCCTGCTGTTGCAGCAGTGGGATGGTAATGAAATCAGCTCTTCTAACTATCTCAAACAATGCTGACTGCTCTTCAGACATAAAATATTCTGTCAAACTTCTAAAATTAAGTGTAATCGTTTTTTCAAAGGGAAGTTAAAATTTCAACTGAAAAGGGAACACAAAGAGTATTAAACCAAAATGACACTTCTACTGGGGTGGATGAACTTGTCTGATTAGTAAATCAAGTCTATCTATATGCTAACTTCCTTAATTCTACAACCTGTAACACCAACTAGGTGGTTACTAAATATGTGTGTCTGAGCCGGATGTGGTGGCACACTCCGGTAATCCCAGCACTCAGGAAGCTAAGGCAGGAGGATCACTGTGCTTTTGAGACCAGCCTGGGCTACAAAGTGAGCTCAAGGCCAGCCTGAACTGCATAGTGAGATCCTGTCTCAAAAACAAAAAAGTACGTCTGCCACAGGCTTCTAAATAGTTTCATTAGTTATTTTTGTTGTTTTACAACAACATAGTTTTGGAAAAGAAGGTGTATCCTTGAAGTGAGGTTTACTGAGCACTAGTGAAAACAAAATTTTGGGGGGAAAAAGAAAAAAAATGACAGTTATTAAGTGTTCACTTTCTCTGTGGTCAGTACATGTGGAAGGCCTTTTGAATAAAATTTCTCAATTAATTCTTTAGCACTATTAGTAAAGAACTATTTTTCCTAAGGTACTATAGCTATTAATTTTCAGAACCTACATATGCCTGACTAGTAAGATCATGACTTAGATTTAAGCACCCACAGAAAACTTTCTGAAGCATGCTATCTTAGCCATCACTATTCACTAACTACAGCAAGATACTAGCTCTAAGGAAGAATTTCTCTGAAGGTCTTTAAAATAAGAGAAACAAGCCTCTCAAGTACTTAATTATCTGGAAGAATGCAAGCAAATTCTGCCTTATGAGAAAAGCAACATTAGTGTCCTCTTCATAGTTTATCAATGAATGCAAAACGCATTTATTGATTCCTATACTTGAGAGACAGTCACAGTGCAGGGAATAAAAATTTTAGTCAGCCACGCTTTGCCACTTCTGTCCACATGATCTTGAAACAGTTAAATATAATTTATTTTCATTTCTTAAAAAAAGAAGAAGAAGCTAGGCACAGTGGTGCATGCCTATCATTCCACCTACTAAGGAGGATGAAGCAAGAGAATCACAAGTTTCAAGCCAGCTTGGGCAATTTTGCAAGACCTTGCTAGGATGGACAGGACAGGGAAAGGGACAAGAAGGGACAGATCAGACCAGACCAGACCAGATCAGGTGACAAGATGTGGATATGGTTTGGTGTGAGGCCCTGGATGCAATCCCCAGTATTATACAACTACATAGACTTAAATAAATAGCTAAATTGCTACTGCTGTCTCACACATTTTATTAGATACAGAAGATATAAACATGAATGAAAGCAAATGCCTGCCTTCAAATAACTCACAGCCTAGCCAGGGACACAAAAATGTTAAAAACTAATTTGCACACAGTCCTAGAGGAATGTTTACAATACAGTAGAATTCCAAAGAAGGAAGTGATAAATTCTGCTCAACTAGATTAGGGATGATAACTCTGTAATTTAGGGTCTAAGATCTTTGTTTCAAATATAAAAGTTTCTAGGAAACAATCAACAGAGTGAGAAAACAACCTGTAGGACGGGGAAAATATTTGCAAACTATACATGATAAGAGGCAAATTTTCAGACATATAAGGAACTCAAACTTCAAACAGCAAAAAGACAAAAAAATTGATTAAAAATTAGGCAATAAGCCCAATTAGACATTTGTCCAAAGACATACAAAGCCAGATGTGATGGCACACACCTGCAATCTCAGTGCTTGGGAGGTTGAAGCAGGAGGATCACTCTGAATTCAAGGCTAGCCTGGGTTACATAGTGAGTTCAAAGCCAGTCTGAACTACATAGCAAGATCCTGTCTCAAAAAACAAAGGCCCACAAACGGCCAACAAAGTATGTGAAAATATAGTCAATGTTACTAATAATCAGGAAAATGCAAATGTAAAAATATGAAGAAATACCACTTCACTCCAGTAAGGATGGCATTATCAAAAAGATAAAAGATGATTAATGCTGGCAAGGATGTGGAGAAAAACAGAACCCTTGCTCACTGCTGGTGGGAAAGCAAATTAGTCAAAACCATTATGGAAAACAGTATGGAGGTTCCTTAAAAAATTAAAAATAAACTTCCATAGGATCTAGCAATTCTACTCCTGGGTATATGATCAAGGAAATAAAATAGTTGTAGCAAAAAGACATCTGCACTCTCAGGTTTACTACAGTACTATTTGCAATAGCTAAGAAAAATGTAAATGACCTAAGAATTCACAAAGAATGAATGGATAAAGAAAATGTGGGACATATATATATAATGGAACACTATTCGGTCATAAAAAAGAAAACCCTGTCCTTTATGACAACATAAATGGAACTAGAGAGCATTGTTTAAGTGAAATAAAACAAGTCCAGGGGCTGGGAATATAGCTCAGCTACACAGTGCCTGCCAGGCAAGTGTGAAGTCCTGACTTCAATTCCTGGTACTCAAAAAATAAAAAAATAAAATAAAACAAGACAAGCCCAGAAAAACAAACATATAATACACTTGGAATACAAAAAAGTTGATCTCATACAAGTTGAGAACAGAACAGTGGTTACCACAGCCTGGGGAGAGTAGGAGGTGGAGGGATGGGGAGAAGTTGATCAATGGCCGCTAAGTAATAGGAGTAGGAAGTTCTGGTACACTGTTGCACAGCAGCTGACTACAGATAACATGTTACATATTTCAAAAAACTAGAGGAAAGGAAATTAAATGTTTTCACTAAAAAGAAATGATGAACGTCTGAGGAAATATGTTTAACTTGATTTCAACATTATACAATGTATATATATATATATCAAAATACCAAGTTTTCATTTATCGATTTTGAAAAATGAAAAAACCTGAAAGTTTCTGTTCTAATATACTGTTGATAAAATCTTTGCTTTTAGGAGGCACAGCCTACATCTGATTCCTTCCTCAGAGTGGGCTTTCTTAAGTCAAGCTGCAACCAGCACCCCAAGGAAGTCTATGTTGCCCAACCTTTCTCAACTCAACTTCTGTACCATTGCACAAAAATACGTTCACTGCTTCCCCAAAGCACAAAAAACCAATTTACAAGTTCAACAAAAACAGAAACTTAAGAGCAATGTGGAACTGGAGTGGGTAGCAGAATCATTTTTAGTATACTGAGAAGGGTTACAGACATGAACTACACTGCCATAAACTGGGAAGAAGAAAAATTCAGGCATCCAGGCCATCTTGCAGCAACTGGCAGGTCAAAGAAATGCAGGGTGAGATAGGCAGTGGGAGTCTTTATTTGGTTCAAGCAATGACATGTTAAAACAAGAGCTCAATGAATGCAGCACACCTACTTACTTGTCAATGTCTAGGGAAGTCTGCGCAGCTGTCCCTCTGTCACTCTTATTCTTGGCCTCTCTTTGTCTCCGAGTCAACACTTTAAAAAAATACATATTTATATATATTGTTAGCCAGGAAGAGACTCTGAATATAAAAGACAAAAACATACAGGAAAAAGCAAAGTTACAACCCTACTGTGGGGAAAAAGCACATTGCCTGCAAAGCCTCAGTCTTGCTAGTACTGAGGGTAACACCTGCACTGTGTGTACTGAAACTGCCAACCACAAGACATTCCCCTATTTGCTAAGCCTTGAGATCTAAATATCTAGTTCATACCAAGAAAGGTTTTTACGTACTACCTCAACCTGCAGCAATCATGTGAAGGATCTGTACTTTCCCAACCAATATTCTATTTGGTATGACAAATGCAATGAAGTACTCTACAAAATATAGTAATGACAGCTACATCTGAGTACCTACATAAGCTCCAATCTACAGAATTCTGACAAGTGTTCCATTTGTAAGTGAGAAAACTGCCCTACAGAAGAGCTAACACTACCAGTCTCTTTGACTATACTAAAACTACCTTCTACTTCTAGCAGATATAGATGGCTTTAGCCCAGATAATGTACAAATACTATGTCTCGCACCAAACAATACCTGTTTATAAAATCCTAATTCCTTAAGGGATCTTGAAGCTTATTTAATCAAATATAGTCCAAGCTTTATTCCTTGCCATAACAAGGACCATTTCATTTGAAATCCAGGTATGTCTTCCTCCTAATATGTGCAATTCCCACAACAGAGAATTCAGAAAGGTTACCAGCTTATGAAATAACATAGGCTATGAATTATTTATCTAGTCCATGGGGCAGCAAACTTTTTCTGTGGGTCCCAGATGGTCCACATAGCAAATGTTTTAGGCTCAGTAGGCCATGTGGTCTCTATTACAACTACTCAACTCTACATTGTAGTGGGACGTGTTGACTTGGAGACAATGGGTGTGACTGTGTTCCAATCAAGCTTTATTTATAATAACCAGTCTCTGACCATGGCTGGTCAAAGTTTGTCTATCCTGAGTAAAACCTCCTACTCATACAAAAATACGTTCTATAAATATCCCTGGTAAGTAATCACATGGTCTAATCTTGACTATGAGGGAAATTCACTCCCTCCTAGGGCAGTGGTGGAGAATCTACGGCACATGTGTTTTAAGAAAAAAGATGTTTAATGTATTTAGTTTTTCTACACTAAAACCTCAGTATTCAGGTTTAGTTGCAGTGTTGGCACCCTGTGATAAATAAGTGGGTTTTGGGTTGCAGTTTCAACATTTGTCTCTGAAATGTTTGCCATCACTCTCATAAGGAAACCCAGTTTATTATTATATGACAATCTGGTTCATTATGTATTTACTGGAGGTTGTATCAATAAATTTACTCCCTTTTCCATAAGTCACAAGTTTCATTACAATCTTGAATTTACTCAGTTGTCTAATTCTCTAAAATGTAACCTTCTTCAGAGATAGGACAACATCTAATCCCTATTAAGACTTGAACTATAGAACCTTTAAATTGCCTGTACTGGCCCTAATCCTTACAATGATCCTCCAATTGGTATTACTACTTCTGCTCCATTTTAAAAGGGATGGAAACAAAATGAAAAGGCTGACTTTATCAAGCATTCACAAGTGGTAAATAGTAAGATCAGAACAGAACCTATATTCATGCTTTACTTTCTTAAATTATCTTGAGACATACTCCAATTTGTCCATTTTTCTCTGAAACTATGCCACCCCCAAACTGAACCCAACACTTAACAAGGAGTCTGACTAGTAAAGAGAACAGAAGAGCCACGAGCTACCCATCTGGATTTACACTCTACTAATCCAGTAAAGGTTCTGCTTGCTTTATTGACAATCCTGGTATACTATTAGCTTTAACTGAACTTAAAGGCAATTAAGATCCATTCCCTAACCTCCCAACTCATCTTCAAATAAAATGTTACCGAAATAGCTCTCTTAGTTCTAGAGGTAACTAAGCTGCTGGGTGTTTTTATCCTCTTAAACACCATACTGTGTATTTGTCCCTATTCTTTTCAGCTTATGATCATCTGCAGTCTTGATTCTGTCATTTGAGGTTATTAGCTCTTTTCTAGCTTTGTGTCAACTGCATAGATGACAAACATGCTTTCTATATCTTCATCTATCACTGGGAAAAAAATGATTGTAAAGAATACAGTCAAGGACAGAAAACTACAGCATGTTATCAGAGAAGCCTGTCTTCTCTCTGGTGTAAATTTCTTTTCTGCAATGAATCATCAACATGCAATTAATTTGGGGAGGTATAGAAAAACTGAAGCAGGGCCCTTCCTTTCAAGGAGCTTACAGTTTACTAAAGATAGCACATGCACTTAAATAACTATAACACAGATATAAAGAGATAGGCACAATAAGCACATATATGAGATATGTATGATAAATAAATATCATACACAAAAAGTAATGTTTTTGCTACTGGGAAGGATGACAGGAACACTTGGGAATTAGAAGAGGAAGGATACATTTTTACATTGCATACTATTTTTGTACTGTTAAATTAAAAATTAAAAGAGGGGAAAATACAGATAGTCTTAAGCACAGGTTAAAGTGTGGGATCTACTTCTAAGGTTCCTTCCTATCTACAGATTTTATAAAAATTAAAGTACTACAAGAGGAAAACATCCACAACACAGATGTAGAACCAGCTTCAAATCCATCTTCTATCAGCCAGTCTATACTTTTCCATCATATGTATAAGAACTTCATGAGAGATTCATCAAGTGCTTTCCTGAAACCAATTCTTAAAAGTTTAGCATATGAAAGATTACTGAATCTCTTAAGGACTTTCTCCCCACCCCCTTATATTTGTCCTCCATCTTTACTACAAAGTATTATCAACAAATTTGGAAACTACACAGACAGGGCTGGGAAAGGAAATAATTGTTTCTAGCACTTTACATATTCCTCTATTGCACTTAGCATATTTCTGCTCTTACTCATTCACATGTCATTTTCCCTTCTTACACCATGCAATTTCTGAATTCAGAGATGCTGTTTTTGTTAAAACAAAAGTATGTGGCCGGGCGTGGTGGCTCACGCCTGTAATCCCAGCACTCAGGAGGCTGAGACAGGTAGATCCTTTTAAATTCAAGACCAGCGTGGGCTACAAAGTGAGCTCAAGGCCAGCCTGAACAGCATAGTGAGACCCTGTCTCAAAAAGACAAGGGCTAGGGATTTAGCTCAGTGGCCTAAGTGCCTGCCTGGCAAGCGCGTGGTCATGAGTGCCACAAAAAAAAAAAAAAGAAAAGAAAAGAAAAGAAAAAGAAAAAAAAGATGTGATCGGTGTCCTCAGCAGTGCCTACCTAGCACAGATCAGATGCTAATAAATACTTGCCAATTAAATTATATCAATAGATTCTAGAGAAAAAAGTTCATTTTATGAAGACCTACTCCATGCCAGAGAATTAGAAACATAAGCTCTAATCTTTACAACAA
>RJWT010008631.1:0-12136 GCA_004365215.1 Cuniculus paca | reverse complement strand
AAAAAGAAAAGAAAAGAAAAAGAAAAAAAAGATGTGATCGGTGTCCTCAGCAGTGCCTACCTAGCACAGATCAGATGCTAATAAATACTTGCCCAATTAAATTATATCAATAGATTCTAGAGAAAAAAGTTCATTTTATGAAGACCTACTCCATGCCAGAGAATTAGAAACATAAGCTCTAATCTTTACAACAAGTCTTTAAGGAATATATATCATTTCTATTTTATGAATTATGAAATATTAAATAACCTGATCAAGGTCACAAAGCTATAAACAACAAACAAAAATAGCACAGGGAATGTTACACAAGTCTGACTGGAAAGAAGATATTCTAGCACAGTGGGCTGCCTCTCCTGGGAAAGAAGGTAAAGAATGGAAAAAGAAAAAGTGGTAAGTGATAAGTGACTGGGCAAGTAGAAAAAAATTTGCCAGGAGAGACTTGACAGATGGCTAGGAACTACACAGCAACTCTGTTATTAAACGTTATGATCAGAACAGACTGGACCAGCCCTTGCAGCGCCATTTTTTTCCTTTGAAACTTTTTCTTCAAAACTAAATAAAATGTTAGTTGCTCTAAAGAAGCCACTACCATGGTTTATGAAGGCTGAGATGGTCATGTCATATAGATGTATGCAGAGAATTCAGTATGAAATCTATATCCAAAAACCTAGCTGGGCACTGTTAAGATACAAAGAAGTGCCAGGTATGGTGGCACATGCCTATAATCCCAGCTGTATGGAAGGCTAAGGCAGGAGGATCTCAAGGCCAGCTTAGACCACTTGCTGAGACTCTGTTTCAACAATATAGCAAAAATTGCTGGGGATGTGTCTTAGTGGTAGTGTACTTTCCCTAGCATGCATAAGCCCTGAGTTCAATCTCCAATACTGGGGAAAAGAAAAAGATGCAAAAATGCAACAGTACCTAATGATAAAGGGTATTGTCTTTACAGTTAGAATGGCGTCCGAGTTGAGCCTCTACTAAACTGTGTCACTTTATACAAGTTTTATAACCTCTCAATTTCCTTATCTAGTATCAGTTTTCTTATCTAGAAAAATTAGGTGATAACAGCATTCCCTTCAAGTGTTTTGATAAAGATCGTATCAGACACTCCAAATAAAGCTGTAAAGAGTATATAGCCCATAGAAAGCACTCCAGAAACATTCGTGGTAATTTATTTATCTAGTCTAAGATCTGAGTATGGTCTTCACCTTAAGTGGTTTCATACTAATTTGTAGAAACAGAATAGACAAGTAAATAGCCTAAACATTACAGAATAATTATCAATACTATGTAAACATCACCACTTCAGATTCTAAAATTCAAAGAAGGTAAGAAATACAAAATATAAATATATGTCCTAATGCTATGAACAGTGAAAACAGTGGCTTCTTGAGGACAGCAGAAGTTATAAATACAAGAACAGGGATTTGGCAGAATGATAGTAGTTAAACTCCTCCTCAACATCAAAACCACCTCAGAAGAAGACAATAGGAAGCATATTCCAGCAAGAGGAAGTATTTTAAGAGGGGTTAATGGTAATGTGCCTTTTATTGTAACAAAATTTAAAATTCTAACATTTACTGTATTTTTTGAATAGTCTTCATATTTTATCATAGACGGGAATAAAGTTTTAGAAAAAAGTAACAAATAGCCACAGAGCTGTATGTGTTCCTACAATGACCACTGCTCCTCCAGTCTAGCACTTTCTCTGTGGGACAGAAGGGGAAGAAGGGCAAGTGCCCATCACCAGTACCTACTGAGGGAGGTACTTCCCACCTCCCTTCCTTTCTCTCCCTCCCCCCTACACAGCCTAAAGAGACTAGTCTTAATACAAAGGTTATTAAGAGAGGTAATTATCCGCCACTCCTTCAACATGTAGCTTAAATTTAAATCTCAATTAGAATTAAATATAATTTAAAATTGACCTCCTCGGTCCTATGAACCACATTTCAAGTGCTCAACAGTCACAGGTAACTACCATATTTGACAGCAGAGACAAAGAAATTTTCTATCACTGCAGAAGTCCTACTGTACAGTGTTTTTTCCTTTAAAAGATAACTAGTACTAAATCTTACCATGCCTTAAAGCCATTTACTTTGGTTACTACAAGAAATTCAAGATTCCTTTGACATACTCTCATCATCTGAATTCTAAAAGCTTATTTTGTTCTAGTGGACCTTTTATGATTTACAAGAAGTCACCCAACTGAGTTTATTTCTTTCTTTCAAATACGTATGTTTTTTATGTCATTTCTCTCTGAACTGTTCTATCTACAGTCTCCAGTACCATGTTGAACAGAAATGCCAAGAAAGGACACCCTTGTCCTATTCTTGATCTTATGAAAAGCTTTTAGTCTTTCACCATTAAGTATGGTATAGTTGTGGGTTGTTCATAGATGCTCTCTAACAAGTTAAGAGGTTCCTATACAGTTCTACTTTACTGAGTATTTTATCACGAAGATACGTGTAATCTGTCAAATACCTTTTCTGTGTCCATTTACTTGATCACCTGGGATTTTGTCCTTTATGATATAGTGTATTATATTAACTGACTTCCAACATTAAACCACCTTTTCAGACATCTTTTTGATGACAAAAAGAGAAATACTTTTGAAAACTTCCATATCATTCCACTACCAGAACTATTAATCTACCTTCATCTGTCCCCATATACTGTATCTTCTCTCCTATTCATAAGATGAACTGCCCACAAGGCTATCTAAGGTCAACATTTCCACTTGACCCTGGATTCTAATGCCTCTTGCCTTGTTAAAGATACCCTTTTTGCCATCTGTCTTAGTTACTTTTCTTGTTCCTGGGTCAAAATACCCAACACCCAAAATTAAAGGAGGAAAAGTTTATTTGGTCAGTTTGTAGAGGTTTTAGTCCATAAATGGCTGGCTCCAACGCAGAGTGGCATGGCAGACAGACATCACAAAGGAGAAACTGCCCAGTTGACAGTGGGCAGAAGGTAACAAAGCAAGAGATAACCATAGCTCTTTCCATTCCTTGTATTTTATCCAGGCTACTTAGCGCAGGTAGCACTCACACTCTTACTAGTGCCCTTGATCCTAGCATTGCACCATGAATTAATCCCATCACCACAAATCCAGCCACCTCTGAAATGCTCCACCTATCATTGCATGAGGTTTTGAGGATACATCTAGACACAAACCATAACACTATCATCTCTCTTGAAACATTAATGCTCCATTTTTTTGTTTTGTTTTGTTTTTTGTTTTTGGTAATTTCCATTAGCAAACAAAGATGCTGCAATATTTCTCACTTGGTTATTGGTTATTTCTAGACTTGTACATCACTATTTAACATCGCTACTTAGTCATTCACTACAGTGTACTAAACTGATGCATGAAACCAAAATTTTAATTTTTTCCTCCAAACCTGATACTGCCCCAGTATTCCCAGTCTCAGGAAATGACAACAGTATTCATCCAATTGCTTAGGGTAAAACCTTGATTTTGCCTAAGTCATCACTTTCACATTCCATGAATTTTAAAACATATCAGCCTTTAAAATGTTCCCAATCTGACTTCAACTCGCAGTTACTACCAAGCAAACATCAGATCTTGCCAGGAATAATGCAACCCACCCCTGTTTAGTCTCTCCAATTCTATTTCTGCTCCTGTTTCTCTAGACTATTTTCCATACATTTTCCAGAGTTAGATTACATCACTCTTATTTGCAACCTCTCTATGCTTTTTCAACATATTTAGAATAAAGTGCAAAAATGCCGCACGATCTGACCGCTGTCTATCTCTTCTTTTTCACCTGTTGCTCTTTCTAATTCAGTCACTGTCTTGGTTACTTTCTCTTGTTGCTGAGACAAACACCTGACACCCAAAGTGAAGCAAGGAAAGGCTTATTTAGCTTACAGTTTTGGGAGAGTTCAGTCCATAATCAGCTGGCTCCAAGGCAGGGTGGCATGGCACCGGGGCAACACTTCAAGGTAGCAGCCAGAGCAAAAAGGAGGCAGCGGTTCATGGCGGCTGCAAGTGGCAAGAGCGAACCATGCCAAAGAGGGAAAAACAGGCCCCTATTCCGACCTTAAATTGTGTGTCAGCTCCACCCCTGGGTGGGTGCAGAACTCACACCACCAATCTCAGTGCTACACAACAAATCAATCATAAATGTTAGATTCAGCCGCTTCCATGACTACATGAGGCTTGGGGGTGGCCATCTATACACAAACTGTAACAGTCATTGTGGCTTCCCTGTAGCTCTGTGAAACATGCAAAACACATTCTTGCTTTAGGACTTTTATATTTATTCTCTTTACCTATTCAAATGTTACCTTCTCACCTTTGAGTTTCTACTTAAAATAGTCCCCCCAGCCCCTGCTCTAGCCATTCTTCATCTTCTGTGCTGGCTTCATTTTTCTTAATTTTATTATGTTTTCCTCACAAGAATATAAGCTTCATGAGAGAAGAAACTTCTCTTTTGAAGAAATCCTCAGCTTATACAATAGTATAAGCTGATCTCCCTGAATCTCCCTGCTTATTCTCAATCCCTTTTATACTGTTCCATAAATAATTTGGATCTAGCATACCACAGATGGTACCAGAAAGACTTCTCTAACTGAAGAAGTCCTCAATCTCTGTATTTCATAGGACCCTATGTGCACATCTCACACAACTTAGTAATTATTGCTTTACTTGTTTATCTCCTCTAGCAGACTGTCTTTTCAGTATTCTCCATTTCTGGGTATAAAATTGGCAATGAATGTAAATATATATTTAATTGATCAAATGGGCAAGGTAGTTTCTTATTTACAAGTCTGATGGAGTATGTCCCTGGTTTTAACAGCAAAAGAATATTTTTATAACTTAGATGAAAATGCCTCGAGTTCAATCCAAAATAGAGAGGCCCTATTTGCCTCAATCCATTCAAAAAATAAATTCTTGTTGTTTTTCCAGGTACTAGATTCAATAATCTTATTCTACTAGAGATAGATTTTAACTCAGAAATCTGATATGACTATATTGAGTTTCTAAATATAAATGCTTACTGCAAAGTCAAATTGTATTCTTTGCTGCAGGGAAGCCACCTAGGTTATCCCTCCACAAGTTGTAGCAATTCCCTTTCAAGTTTAGATGGGTTTGTGTTATGGTTTACGTCTAGATGTCCCCCAAAGCCACATGCAGTCATAAGGTTTTTTGGAGGTGGCTTAATTGAGATTGTGTGATTGATTTGTAGTACAATGCTGAAATTAAGGGTGCTGGCATAAAGGGTGGGGGTGACTGCTGGATCAGTCCACTGGAATGGCACCACCCTAATCTTGGTAGACTGGATACAACATAAGAAACAGCAAGAAGCTTGTCTTTTCTCCCCCTCTCTTGTTGCTTTTGCCAGAACTAATTATCTACCACTCCCTAAGACATGGTTGTTTAAATTTAAATCTCAATTAGAATCAAATAAACCTAAATAAAATAAAAACATTGGAGAATAAAACTAATAATCAGACTACCTTAAAACTTTTGTTCATGAAGGTATAATTAAGAAAACTGACAAGTAACACACCATATCTACGTACTTGTATAACATATAGTTAAAAATAATTGGTACTCAGGTTATATGAAGAAATCCTGTCTCAGTAATAAGTGAATCAATTTAAAAACACACAAAACATCTGAACACTCCACAAAAAACATACAAATAAATCAAAAATTACATGAAAAACTGCTCAATTTTATTAGTCAAATTAATACTATATTAAAATTAGGGTGTGGAAACCCAGAGAATACCAAATATCAGCAAAGAGTTCTGTAATTCTCATACACTGTTTGTGGGAAATACGTCAAAAACATTATGCTAAATGTAAGAAGCATTATACAAAAGAATATGTGCTGACCCTTATTTCTCACCGGTTACAAAAATCAAGTAAACATACACTTTACACTTAAGTGTAAGACCTGAAACAATGAAAATTTTTAGTAGAAAATATAGGGGAGATACTTCAGTACCTTGGAAAGGGCAAGGATTTAAGTGGCAATACTCTAAAAGCACAGGAAACAAAAGCAAACAAAATGGGATTACAACAAACGAAAAAGCTTCTGCACAGCAAATAAGCATCCAAATGAGGAGACATCCTACAGAATGGGAGAAGATATTTTGCAAACTATACATAGAAAAAGAGGTTAACAATTCAGAATGCATAAGGAACTCACCATAACAGCAGTAACCGCTATACTAATAATAATCTGATTAAAAACTGGGCTACACATCTAAATAGACACTTTTTTAAAAAAGGCATACAAATAGTAAGTACATGAAACATGTTCAATGTCAGTAATAATCAGAGAAATACAAATCAAAACTACAAAGTGGTATCACTTTATTCCAGTTAAAATGGCTATTACCAAAAAGACAAACAATAACAAGAGTTGGCAAGGATTTGGAGAAACAAGAACCCTTGCTCACTGTTAGTGGGAATATAAATTAATAAAGCTATTATGAAAACCAGTATGGAAGGGCCGGGGATCTAGCTCAGCAGCCTAAGCGCCTGCCTGGCAAGCACAAGGTCGTGAGTTCAATCCCCGGTGCCGCAAAAAAAAAAAAAAAAAAAAAAAAAAGACAGTATGGAGGTTTCTTAAAAATTAAAAATAGAACTACCATGTAACCCAGGGATTCCACTCCTGGATATATGTTCAAAGGAAATATGATGCATGACTGAAAAATATAGTGTATGTCTAAATTTTTAAAAAATTATTACAGTAAAAGATAGTTGCTATGAATCCCCCTCAAAATACTCCTTTGCTTCTATCACACTGATCCCATCACTCTTGCCACTTCCTGAAGATGTTCTAAAAGTTCTTTCTTAGAAATGAAGTTCTTTCTTAAAGTTCTTTCTTTAGTTGTACTGTCTTGGCAGCCTTGATGGCCTGAAATGATTCAAAATATTTACCTTTCATGGTCATTTTGACTTTGGGGAAGAGCCAGAAGTCACACAGTGGCAGATCTAGTCAGCAAGGTGTATGAGGTTACACCACAGTGTTTTGTTTGTTTGTTTGTTTTTATTTTAGAAAAAAAACAGAAAAAAATACAGAATTTTTTTTAAAAAATGCAAAACAACAGTAAGAAATCAACACTAGTTAATACATTTCATATTGTTATCTTAGAAGTAGTTGTTCATGTTATCACAATGTTTTTATGAGCCTTTCTATTGCATAACATTCAGCAAAAGTAGGGAAAAGCCAGAAACTCCCGAGAATCAGCCATGCTGGGACGGGGAGGAGCTGATCAAGGATCCAACTAGCCAGACTTCCTGGTAAGCCATGCAGATCATGCAGGACCCAGGAAGAGAAAGAAGTCAGTCTCCTGTAAGCGTACCAGCATGCAGACTGAAAATCACCAAACCTTCTCACCCCATAAGCCACCAGCTGGTTTGGAGGTCAGCCTGAGCTGATAGCAACTGAGGTACAAAAAGCACCTGAAGGATTGTATTGTTAGGCTGAATTTACAGGCATGGGGTTGACAGTCTGAGCCATGTATAGGAAGGAAAACGGTATGCAATATGGTAAATATGGAGGTTTTTTTTCTGTCTTGTTTTTAAAGTCTAATAATGTTCTCAGTGTTTTGTTTTATTCTTATTAATTTTTTTCTTTACTCAATATTCTATTTTGATTGGTTTTATTCTGTTTTGTTTTGGTCTGATTTTGCTATAACTGATGGAATGGAAAACTACTATGAAGATAACAAGATACACTATAGTAGCCATTGTTGTTTTCCCATTACCCTGCTTTGATATTCTGTACCAATTTCACTGCTGTGTTTTGACTGAATTCATTTTGTTTTGTTTTGTTGGGTTTTACTATCTTTAAAATAAAAAAATTTTTTAAAAATTCAGCAAAAGTATTCATTGTATTTTTTATTATACCTCATAAAGTCACAAAATAGGACTTCCAGAACTGCTTCAGACAGTGGCAAGAATGACAAGATAAGTGTGTTTGAAGTGAGGAGCATTAATAACAAAGTGTCTTTAACAGCAATAAGTTTTTAATTTAAATATTCACCATAATTTTTGATCACCTCTTGTAAAATTAAGATGTCAAAGAGACATCTGCATTCCCACAAGTTCACTGCAGTACTATTCTTAACAACTAAAAAATGGAAACAACCTAAGTATTCATCAAAGAATGAATGGATAAAGAAAATGTGGCACATATACATAGTGGAATACTATATAGCCATAAAAATAAAATCCTGCTCTTTCTGACAACGGGAATGTAACTGGAGATCATTATGGTATGTGAAATAAGTCAGACACAGAAAAAAAAGTATATAATACACATACTTGAAATAGTAAAAAAAAATTATCTCATACAAGTTGAGGGTAGAATAGTAGTTATCAGAGGCTAGACAGAGTAGTAGAGATGAAGGGTTGGGAAGGGTTGATCAATGGGTACTAAGTGATAAGATGGCAGTAAAAAAGTTCTTTGTACTGTTGCATAGTAAGGTGACTAGAGACAATGTACTGTATATTTTTTAAGGTTACACGACAGAATTTTGTGTGTGTGTGTGTGTGTGTGTGTGTGGCACTGGGGGTTGAACTCCCGACCTTGTGTTTGCCAGGCAGGCACTTAGGCTGCTGAGCTAAATCCCCAGCCCCAGAATTTTGTTTTTATCACAGAGCAGTAAATATTTAAAGAAATAGGTAAGTTAACTCTGATAGGAGTGTTATACAATGCACACATGTATCAAAACATGATGGAATAGGGGATAGAAGTGTATTTCTGTGGTAGAATCCTTGCCCAACACAAGCAAGATTCTGGGTTCTTTTCCCAACACTTAACAAAAAAAAATAGATGCCTGGTACCTGATTAATATATACAATGTTTATGTGTTTCATGTATCAATTACATTTAATTTTAAGACTATATCAATATGAATCCATCTTAGTGGAATTCTAGAATAGATAAAACCAGAATTTTTATAGAAACAAAGCAAAACAGTGGTTGCCTTTGGGTAAAAGAAGAGGTGGAGAATATCTAGGAGCAGATCTCAGAGAAGCTTCTGGGGATGATGCTAATATTCTATTATGTTGTGCAAACACTTGGGAAAGTTTGTATTTAATGCATTTCACACAAATATTGCTCATGATTTTCATGCTTAAGTATTTCAGGGAAAATGAACTGCCACTTATAATTAACTCTGAAAATCATCAAAACATAACCCAGATTTAAAGGAGGGCTAGAGACACAGACACAGATGTGGTAAAATACTAATGATAGGTTCTAAACAGTTACTACACAACTTTATTGTATACTCAAAATTTTTCATAATAAAATATTGGGAAAAATATCTGGAGAACCTTCTAGATTAAAGATGACTAAAACAATATGATGACTAAGTGAAAGGATCCTGAAGTAGACACCTAAGAAAAACAGTAAAAGGTATTTTGGAGACAATCAAGAAAACGTAAACATAAGATGTACCTTAGATAATAGTACTATATTAACATTAAATTCCTCAAATAATGATACTATGATTTTGTGGGGAAATAGTCTTGCTATTAAGTGACACATGCTAATTGAAGTATTTAGAGGTAAATTGTCACGATGTCTAAAACCACTATCATAAAGGAAAAAAAAAACATATGTAGTAGAAAACATACTACATAGAAAAAGAACAGGGATAAAGTATTCTATTGTTGTTTCTTACAGTTTTGAAATTTGAAAAATTTCAAAATAAAGAGAAAGTACAGCTCCCAAATAAAACAGTTTAAAGTCCTAATTCTTACTTTACCAGTTACTAGCTTAGTGATTTTGAGCAAGTTACTTATTTCTCCCTAAGGACAGCAAGGCTAACTTGTAAGGTTGCTGCAAAGATCACATGTGAAAAGAGTATGGATAGCTGTGCTTGGTACAAAGCAGCAGTAACAGAAGTCACTGTTATTATAAAGACTAGGTCTGTGTCATAAACCCACAAATTTCAACTTTAAAAATACAGAGTATTGTTTTTAAATAAAACCTCACAGAGCCGGGCATGATGGCTCATGCCTGTAATCCCAGCACTTGGGAGGCTGAAGCAGGAGGATCGTTGTGAGTTCAAGACCAGCCTGGGCTACAAAGAGAGCTCAAGGGCAGGCTGAACAGCATAGTGAGATCCTGTCTCAAAAAGACAAAAATAAATAAACAAAAATAAAGAATAAAATCTCATATAAATGGCAATACCCTATATATAAAATACATAAAGGCTGAGTGGTCACTGAGGTGGATAGTGATGCTGGAGTGTTATACCAGTACTCTTCCTGCCCACCTTCCCTTCCCCATAACTTCTCAGAAGCCTAGTGATACACAGAACACTTTCTGAAAAACCATGCTGTACAGTAAGAACAGACAAACTATAGGCTGGCTTCCTGTTTTCCTAAGTGAACTTTCACTGGACATAGTCATCTGACTCACAAATCATTTATGACGCTTTCATACTACTAAGGCAAAGCTGAGTAGTTGTGACAGAGACCTAAATAGTTATGACAAGATCATATATATGCAAAGCCCAAAATATTTACTATGCATTCCTTTGAGGATAAGCTTTGCCCACCCTGTACTGGCGACTTATCCCAGGGCTTCACATTGAGCTACATCCCCAGCCCTTTGTAAATTTAATTTAATATTTTTTTGCAATGGAGGGTCCTAAGCTGCTGAGGTGAGACTCACCTCCTGTCTTGGCCCCCAAGAGTGCTGGCATTACATGCCTGCATCACCAATATCCAGCGTAACAACTGTTTTAAAGTGTACTTTTTCTGGAGTCTAACCTGCATAGTGTGGCATCAGATGCTATAGAAGGAATAACACATTATGACAATTTCTGTTAACAATAAAATTAAGCTTCTGTGTGAATGGTTCGGTCTTAAAAATTTGAAGTTTGATTCTTCTATAAATTAAGAAGCCTGAGATATAAGCATCAAAATTTTTGCAATGTGAGAACTTCATTTGAATCCTGATTTCAACAAACCAATTATAAAAAATAATTATGAGACTCAAGGAGATATGAACAGACTGGACAGTAGATAATATTAAGGAACTATCATCAGTTCTTTAGGTATAATAATGGCATTATAGTTAGTTTTTCTTTTTTTTTTAAGATTTTATCTTTTAGGGATACAAAGTAAAATAAAATGATATCTGGGATGTGATCTGAAGTAATCAGGGGAGGAGAGGTTTTGGATGGAGTGTACTGTAGATGAATGACAATGGCTATGAACATGGAGGTTCAAGGTACTACAATCCTCTCAATTTTGCTGTGAGGCTTCTGTAACTAAGTACAACACGAAGTCCTTTTGCAAGATAATAATCAAAGTTATACTGGTCACTATCTTTTGAAGAAATTAGTCAGATGGCAAAGATACAACCTAGAAAAAGCCCTAGGAGGGCTTATTCTAAAGAATCATTAATGGGAATCAAGTCAGATAAAATCATATACTGTCATGAAAGCCTAAACTGAGATGATAATAACAAAGGAGATCCATATAGAGAAAAAACTCTGAGCTCCTCTAAATTTTACTAATAAATGTTTCACCACAGTTACCCTGAAAATACAATGACTGACAGTAGGGCATAATAGAAACATGCAAATTCTTTTAAACGTTCTATAATGTAATATGTACAATAAGCTATATATGTGAACCTATCAACCAATTTAATTTTTTTTATTTTAAAGAGAATAAAACAAAACAAAACAAAACAGAGTTAAACACAACAAAGCATTTCAGAACAGAACACTGCAAGCAATACAAGTCTTCAAAACATAACAATAGGAGATTAACAATGGCTATCCTAGTATCTGTTGTTTTCTTTGAAATGGTTGTTCATACATTCAAACACAATAAACTCAAACAAAACAATAATATAAAACCAGATAAAACAAAAGAGTGAAAGCATTACAGGCCCTCAAATCAGACACTAAAAAATCAACAATGGCTACCTTAATGTCCTTTGTTTTCTTCAAAAAAGGTATTCATATCTTCTCACACATTGCAATCGAATAGTAGAAAAAAGACTTAAACCAATCAAATCAAAGAATAAAAGCATTATTGGACTTTAGAACCTTTCCCCCATATTTATTGGGGATTTTGTATCTTATTGAGTCTTTCAGTTTCTTACACTAGGGAGATGATA
>RJWT010008630.1:0-26054 GCA_004365215.1 Cuniculus paca | reverse complement strand
TTCTGTTCCGTTTGATTTTTACTGTGTCTGAAAGTATCTGCAGCTATTTTGAAGACAACAAAAGGCATTGTGGTAACTATTGTTGAATTTGTAATGTTGTAAAGTCCTGTATCACTTACTTTGGTTTGTTCTGATTGGTTTTATTTTCCTTTGTTTTATCCCCTTTAAAATAAAAAAAATACTGTAAATTATGTGTCCTGTATGTAATTGTTCTCCTTGAAACCCCTATCTACAATGTATGTCCAGACACTGGAATATAGCAATGTGAGAAAAAGAAAAAAGAGGGAAGTGAGTCCTGGGACCCAGCAAGAATCCCAAGTGAAAAATTAAAGTTCACTGGGAGAGAGACGAGAGAAACCGCAAAGCAGAAGAAGATGGCTAGTGGTGCTTTCTCCCTGAACCCTGACTTATTGTGTAGGAGAGGCAGCTAGAAACTGCAGACACATGATGACTACTGACAACTCCAGGAGCCTCCATGGAGAAAGGCATCAGTGTAACAGAGCAGAGGATACAGTGAATTCATATGTCCTGCAGAAGAGGGCAATTGACTGGTAGCCACCTTGGACAGGGACCAACTGAGCTCAGAACTCAGAAGAGAATTGGACTGACTCCTTTTAGTGACTCCCAGTGTCAGGGTAAGATGGAAGGAAATTCAAGTCAGCAGGAGGTCAAGGAGCCAAGTCCAAGCAGCCAGGGAACTGAGTTAAAGATGGCAGGAGGCACACAGTGTTTCAGGTTGAACAAATTGGGTTCCAAACTCACAGTCAGATACCAACCTGAACTTCAGTGGAACTAGAGGTGTAGGCTTGCTAGATTATACACTACCCCACCAACGATCTATTGCTGGATTGTTGGGACTAATCAGCACAAATCTATTTGACCACTCTGCTACCAATGACAGTAGAGACACACCCTGAGGTGGACATTTTTTTCTACTTTTCTTCTTTTCTTGCTTTTTGTTTTTGTTTTCTTTTGTTTAATGGTTTTTTTCTTGATTGTTTGTTCTTGTTTCTATATGAGTGTAAAAACTGTTTCCAGGTTTCTTTTGTTGTTGTTGTTGTTCTGTTCTGTTCTGTTCTGTTCTGTTCTGTTCTTGTTTTTATTTCTTCATTCTCTTTCCCTCCTGTTTTCTTCACCAGTTTCCCAAATTTCATGTAATCTTCCTTTGTCTTCCTGTCTTGCTTCAAATCTCTTCCTCTTCTTCTATTTCTCTACTTTTCCCCCAACCCCATTTAAATGTTGTCCCCTGAAGGTAAAATTGCCATACTGAGAGCATATTTACTGTATACAACTTTCTTGTTTGTTTCAGATTTTCTTGTATTACCTCAAGTTCAGTTCATATGGTTAAAACTGGCAAATTAAGTTACCACAGGTTGTAATTCTCTTGGCTGTGTTCAATACTATTGTTATAGCTGATCTTACTGCTTTAGCCAAGGTGATATAATTGTTCTAATCATTTGTTCTTCATGGTATGCCAAGAATGAGATTGCCTAAGAGTCATAAACAATACTCTGGGCCAGTGCAGAAGAACCAGGGGCTAGGTCAAATAGGTAGTAGCTTCTCATCCCCAATAAATTGTAGAGGTATGATCTTGCAACAGACTCAAAACCAAAAAGCCAGCCACAGTTAGAAGACACCTCTGAGAAGTAGTCATTTCTTAAAGGTTCTAAATACTAGCAATAAAGTTATTTGCCATAAGCAATTTACTAGCATCAAACCAGGAATTAAATTAAAATTATATATATAAAATTATATATAATTTGCATATATACATAAAATTATAAATAATTTACATATATATATGCAAAATGAAAAGACAGGAACCTGGGAAAATTCAGAAGTGGTTATTCTATTTGAAGACAAAGTGGATTTCAAGCCTACACAGATTAAGAGAGAAAAAGGTCATAATGTCCTTGTAAATGGAACAATCCAAGAGGAAGACATAACAATCACAAAAAGGTATGAACCAAATGCCGGCACACCAGCTATATAAAACAAATACTAATAGAAATGAAAAATCAAATAAACACTAATGCAACTGCAATGGGGACCTCAACACTCCACTGTCACAAATAGATCAACTAGACAACAAAATCAACAAATATGAAAACTGAACCAAACTTTCTAACAAATGAACTTAGTAGATGTCTACAGAGTGTTCCACCACAGAACATCAGAATGTACATTCTTCTCAGCTGTACATGGGACATTCTCCAAAATAGACCACATACTAGATTATAGAACATGCTTAAGTACACAATGGAATTCAAATTATCCCATACATATTATCATAACAATGCAATGAAATTAGAAATAATTGGAAAAAGAAACCACAAAAACTTCATAGACACATGGAAATTAAATAACACCCTCCTGAACAGCCATTGGGTCACATTTGAAACTAAAGAAGAAATCAGACTATTTCTACAATATGATAATATCCACACAAAATACTGGAACTTATGGGATGCAATGAAAGCAGTTCTATAAGGAAAATTTACAATAGTGAATTCCTATATAAGAAAACCAGAGAAAGCTCAAATAAACCATCTAACATTGAACCTCCAGCTTCTAGAAAAACAAGAGCAACTCAAGTCCAAAACTCATACAAAGAAGGAAATTATAAAGATCAGATAACAAGTAAGGAATTTAGCTCAGTGGCACAAGTGCCTGCCTGGCAAGCGTGAGGTCACAAGTTCAATTCCTGGTGCCAAAAAAAAAAAAAATCAGATTACAAATTAATACAATGGAGGCTAAAAAAACAATACAAAGAATCAATAAATCAGAGTTGGTCCTTTGAAATATTAAATAAAATTGACAAACCCTTAGCCAACCTTATATAAAAAAAGAAATAAAAGAGTCAAATCCAAGCAATTAGGAATGAAAAGTATGAAATCACAACAAATCCTGCAGAAATTCAGAAGATCATCAATACCTACTTTGAGATGCTATATTCTAGTAAGAAGAAAAACACAGAAGAAATGCAGATATTCCTAAATACATATCAATTATCAAAACTGAGTCAAAAAAATAAAAATTCTAAATAAACCAATGTCAATAAAATTGAAGATGTAATTTAAAACTTACCAACAAAGGAAAGCCCAGGTTCTGAAAGATTCACTGCTGAATTCTACAAGAAATTTTGAGAGGATTTAATGCCACTACCTCTCAAACTTTTTAATGAAATAGAAAGGAAAGCAATATTCCCAATATTGCCAATATTCTTGGGAGCAACTTTTAACCTTCTACCAAAACTAGAGGATTCAGCCAAAAACAGAGAACTACAGGCCAGTCTTTCTGAGGAACACAGACAGAAAAATCCTCAGTAAGATACTGTCAAACAGAATGCAGCAAACCATCAAGAACATTATCAACATAACCAAATAGTATTCACCCCAGGAATGCAGAGATGGTTCTTCATACATGAATCAATAAATGCAATTCACTATATTAACAGAGCCAAGGGAAAAAAAATACGATCACCTCAATAGATACAGAAAAAGCATTTGACAAAGTTCAACACTGATTCATGATTAAAAATCCTACAGAAAATTGAAATAGATGGTCTTTATCTCAATCTGATAAAAACCATCTATGACAAACTAACAACCAACATCATATTAAATGGACAAAATCTGAAAGCTTTCATTCTAAAATCAGAAAAGAGGACAAGGATTTCTGCTATCACCACTCTCATTCGATATATTTCTGGAAACATTAACCAGAGAATTTAGACAAGACAGAAATAAAAGAAATAAGGATAGGAAAGGAAGAAGTTAAATTATCATTATTTGTGAATGACATGATACTCTACATAGAAGAGCCCAAAAATTCCACAAAAAGACTTCTAGATTTAATAACCAAATTTAGCAATGTAGCTGGATACAAAATCAACACTTAAAAATCAATAGCCTTCCTAAATACAAAATAACAAACTCGCTGAGAAAGTAATTATGGAAACAACACCTTTCACAATAGCATTCAAAAAGAAACATTTAAGAATCAATCTGACAAAGAAAGTAAAGGACCTTTACATGGAAAACTACAGTATGCTGAAGATGGAGATTAAAGAAGATATCAAAAAATGGAAAGATACCCCTTGTTCTTGGGTAGGAAGAACCAATATAGTGAAAATGGACATAATTCCAAAATTCTTATACAGATTTAATGCAATTCCAATCAAAATTCCAACAGCATATATCACAGAATTAGAGAAAACAATCCTAAAATTCATTTGGAGCCAGAAGAGACCTAGAATAGCAAAAGCAATTCTGGGTAACAAGGGCAACTCAGGGGGCATCACAATCCCTGACTTGAAATTATACTACAAAACTACTATGATAAAAATGGAATGGTACTGGAAAGAAAACAGACCCAAGCCTCAGTGGAACAGATTAGGAAATGCAGAAACAACTCCAAACATACTCAACCACCTTGACAAATAAAGCAAACACCTTCACTGGAAGAAAAATAGCTTCTTCAATAAATAATGCTGGAAAAACTGACTTTACACAAGCTGAAGATTAAAACTAGATCCATTTCTTTCATCATTCACTAAACTAAAATTGAAATGGATCAAAGATCTAAATATTAAAACTGAAACAACCTGCTGAAAGATTAAAATACGTAGAAATCTTGAAGACATTGCTGCAGGCAAAGACTTTATACACAAAATCCCAACTGCACAGGAACTATAACAAAGAATCAACTGGGATCTCATCTTATTAAAAAGCTTTTATACAGCAAAAGAAACCACCAAGAGAGTGAATAGACAATCCATGGTATAGGAAATTTTTGCCAGTTGTTCCTCAGACAAAGGACTATATCTAGAATTTATAAAGAATTCAAAAATCCTGGCTGTAATCCCCAGTACCACAAAACAAAAAAGGAAATCAGCTAAGAAAGGGCCAAGGAGGAAATAAAATTGATCAACAAGCATATGAAAAGATGCTCAGCATAACTAATCATCAAGGAAATCAAAATTAAAATCAAAGTGATGCAATACCTCATGCCTATTAGGATGCATATGATCAAAACAAGAAATAACAAGTGCTATCTGGGATGGAAAGCCTGGGTCCCTTATACACTATAGGTGAAAAAGCAAAATGGTGGAACTACTATAGGGAAGAATATACAGGCAACTCAAAAAACTACTACTGTAACTACCATGTGACCCATGAAATATCCCTTCTGAGTATTTATCCAAAAGAATTGAAATAAGGATTTATTATAATTATCAAATCTAAGTATTGTAAATATTGTAATCCAAGTATTGTAATCCCTTTTTCAGTCTTCCACACAATCCAAAATGTTATATATGTAATCTCATTGAAACATTATTGGAATCCCAGCAAGTTAATTCCAATTTATCACCTCCAATGCAACCCATAGCAATTGAGTTGTTTTTGGACGCTGTTGCTTCAGTTTCTGATATTTAAACTTTTGTGCTCTAGGGACTCATAGCCTCTTTATTTCGAGACTCTTACCCAGTTGACATTCCTGGAGCTGACTGGCTCTGCCATCCCCATCCCTCTGTGCTCGTATCTTTTACAGAGAGCACTATGTAGGGAAACAGGAGACTGTCAGAATGATCTCAAAGATTATATATTGGTACTTGAGTATTTCTTAGAGTCAATTGAAGAGAGAAAGAAATACTATAGCCTCAAGATTATCCTACTTTATAGCTGTTTACCTTTCCATTGTATGATAATACCATATCTTTCTTACCCATTCTGCAGTTGATGGGCAAGTTACCTTTTCTTTGTTCTGGTCTTCTGTCACATGAAACAATTGTTTTCTCTCTTTGGATTGTCTATGGATTTCCCTTCAAGTTAAATGTGTTTCTTGTATTCAGTGAATTGATGGATCTTGTTGCTTGATCCACTCTCCCTGTGTTTCTTTTTTTTGGTGAATCAAGGACATTGAAATTAATGGTTACAACCAGCATGCATTGGTTCATCTCTGCCATGCTATCCTCCTGCTCTTGGCCTTCCACTTTTCCCCTTTATTCAATTGTCTGTCCTGTTTGGTGATCCTCCTCTGCTGCTGTTCCTGGAACCTTGGTCCTCTTTATCTCTCTCTAGAATATCCTTCAGCACTCTCTGTAGGGTTGGTTTGGTGGTCATGAATTCCTTCAGTTGTTCTTTATCATAGAAGTATCTTATTTTTCCATCAATTTTGAAAGATAGTTTTGCAGGGTACATCAATCTGGGTTGGAAGTTGTTTTCTTTCAGGATTTGAAACACCTCACTCCAAACTCTTCTTGACTTGATGGTTTGTGTTGAGAAGTCTGTTGTGATTCTGATTTGTTTTCCTCTATAGGTGACCTGTTTGTTTTCGCTAACAGCTTTTAATATTCTGTTCTTGTGCTGAATTTCTGGGATCTTGATTATTATATGCCTGGGTGTAGATTTACTTTGGTTATGGTTAGTTGGAGTTCTATATGCCTCATTTATCTAAATGCCAGATCCTTTTCCCATGTTTGGGAAGTTTTCTGCTATTGCTTCTGTAAATAGTATTTTTATTTCATTTGTGTTGACCCTGCTTCTTCACTGATACTTAGCACTTAAATTATTTTTCTTTGTATTACCTTGCAGCCATTGAATTGTTATTTCCTGGTTCCTTGTCATTTTTAAGAGATCTTTCTTTTCATGGTTGTTAACTGCAATCCTATATTCAAGGTCTGAAAGTCTATTGTCAGTTTTTTTCAAGCAGTTTTGCCAGCTTTCAATGGAGTTTTTAATTTCCTGAATATATCTTTAAATCTGTTTCATGCATTTTAATTCCTTTCTATATTGTTCATTCAAGATTTCCATCATTTTCCTATGCTCCTCTTTTTTATCTATGTCTTCTTTAGATATGCTCAGCAATTCTTTCATTATGTTAGTGATTTCTTCTTTTATCTAAGACATTATGTCTGATCTGATTACTTGTACAGTCTCATGAAGTTGTTTCTTTACTTCAGTTGCTATCCTCTTGGAGATTTCAGGTGTGTGGCTTCCATTTTCTTCCATGACTGTGTCTCCCAGACTTGTTCTGTGTGGGACAGAGGTCTGAGATTGCCTTTTGCTCCTTCATCTTCACTTTCTCTTGGGTTCCTCCCAGCAAGCCCGTTGTGGGGTGCCAGGAACCTCCCACATTGGCTGCCCCTCCACAGTGTAGGAGAATGGGACAGGCATCTGGGTTTTGCCTAACCCAGGTTCCCTGGGAGGTAGCAAGGCCTGGGGTAGGCTTCTTCAGACTTGTGCAGCTACACTGAGGCTTCCCCAATGGCCAGGGGTGTGTGTGGTGGGGGCTGCTTTTTCTCTCAGCATATCTATACCAGGACTCCCCTGATGGTGGCAGGCACACAGGGGTGTGTTGTCTGATTCTCCTGGTGGGCGCTGGCTTCCCAAAAGAAGCAAGGGTCTCCTTTGGCAACCTGTGGGTGCACTAGGTGTATATGGCTCTGTCTCCCTGCCCGCAATGGCTACCTGCAGGAAGCAAACCTTCCAGTGGTGGTGGTGGTGGGTGTGCAGGGGAGGATGTGGCTGTGTATCCCTGCTTTCACTGGCTGTCCACAGGAAACAAGCTTTCCAATGGCAGTGGTAGGCACACAGGGGTGGTAGAAGATAATTAATCTAATTCATAATTCCTAAAGTGCTCCTGAGAGGAACACAAGCAAAGTTGATTCTTTCCTTTAAAACTCTAAATTGAGCTGGGTGTCGTGGTGCACACACCTGTAACCCCAGCACTTGAGAGGCTGAGACAGGATCACCCTGAGTTCAAGGTCAGCATGAGCTACACAGTGAGCTCAAGGCCTGCCCGCACTACATATTAAGACCCTGTCTCAAAAAAAAAACCTCTCTAAATTGAACAGATAAAGTAGAACAAAAAATCAGAGTTTGGCTAGACTTATGCAAAACAAAAAGTTCTAAGACAAGGGCTCATCCTATGTGTTATGTCAATAATTCCTAATTCCAAATGCCTCCAGACCCTCTGTCCTCAAAGAGAGTTTAATATGTTCAGAATAATGAAAAAAAATCCAAACACTGTGCCTCTACTTGCTTATTTTGTATCTGTCTGACCTAGCTGGTTTCAAACCAAGGAACTGTGAACCTACGAAGGAATACATTTTAGTTTAATTACTAAACAAATAGCTTGCTTGGCTTTTGTTAGGTAAGTCATTATTTATGCCTTAATTAGTATAGGAGTGATTTAGTATCTATGAAAATACTACATGTCAATATCCTCAAGCATTTTCTCTGCATTGTGTATATTTTTTTCTGTATAAACTGGCTTCATTTTTATTTTTTTCAATTAATACATAGTAAACGTACCTACATAAGAGGTACAGTGTGGCAATTTGCTACTTACATATGATGTGTAATCATCAAATAAGGGTAATCAGCAATTTCTTCTCTTTTGAGTGATCATTCCTTTTGAGTTGGGAAAATTTGATATTGTCTCTTCTAGTTTTTTATAAAATATGTAATAAATTATTGTGCACTATAGTCATCCTACTGTGCTGTAGAACACATTCCTCCTGTATGAAGGTATTTTGGCACCCATATCCAACCTCCCTCCATCCCCTCAATCCTGCCTAGCCTCAAGTGAGCACTGTTCTACTCTCTACTTCTATGCAATCAACTTTTTTCACACATCTTAAAACATAAGTCATTATTTATAAATCCACAAAGAAAGTGTTAAGCAATAAAGCTTACCATTGTCACATTTACACCAACTTAAAGATTCCTTATCCCTTGGGAAAAAAAAATCAATGGAAGTTATTCACATATGTTAAAGAATCATCTCAAAAAACTACTTTTTCTATAAATAAATACTTTTTGTATAAGTAAGCCAAATGTACATAATGTAATTTAGCTACACTTGGCATCGTAAAAACACTTGGGAGAGTATTCACTAAATCATTCACTAAATGCTGTAATATTCTGTCACTGAATCATAATATTTTATATGCAAAATATGCCCTTCGTAAAGTGGGCCTAAAAACAGTCATTTCAGAGACATTTATTTGGAATATAAATGTGTTAATGCACTACAGGGTAAAACACTTGAGCACTAAGGATTTTCACTCAGTCCCAGAAAGTTAGCAAAAGACAAACATTTCATTTGGGATATTCAAAGTTATTAGTATCTAAATATTAAACAGTTCTCAAAAAAATTTTTGCAAATCTCCATCCATGATACTTACCCTTTCTTTAACTAACACATTGTCTTTGGAAAGGAAAACAAACAAGATTGGCCAAGTGAAAGAAAGATGGCCTTAGTGGAACTTGTGAGACCACTTTTAAACTTTATCATTTCACAATTTTCTAAACAAACAAGTGTTTATCTAAGTAAATAACAAATGTCAACCATCCAAAGTGAGTCTAAGTCAAGTGAAGTGGTGCATCCCTGTAAATCTAGCTGCTCAGGGGACAGAGGAAGGATAATCATAAGTTCAAGGTCAGCCTGGGCATTTAGCAAAAATGTGCCTCAACATAAAATCTTTAAGGAGAACTGAGAATGTAGCTGAGAAATATAGCACTTGTTGACAACGCATGAGGTTCTCTGTGCAATATGCAGTTCTGCAAGAAAAAAAAGGTCTGATTCACAAAGTGTGTTACGGATATTACATATGTTATAGTTAATAACAACTTTCTTATACCCAAGTATTCAAGTATTGTGCAATGATGTCATGAATTTGAAAGGACTACACAACTCCCTTCATACTATCCCATTGCACTGCTCTCACTTTCCTCAATACCATCCCTCAGCCCCAGTAGGACTTGCCTGATGCTTTCAAAAGGTAGATGAAAAAGAACAACAAACAGGAGAATAGGAAATAATAATTGTGATATTGCAATCAAAAACCTGAGTTGAAAATAATTTAGAGATTAAACTCAATAAGAAGCTAAAATGCAAATGGAAGGTAGGACTAAGATTCCATATTGAAACCATGAAAAGATTAAGAATTTTTAAAAAATGATTAGTTTTTTCAAAGTCTGAATACCATTAGCAATAAATTATTGGTTACTGAATGAATTACAGTAATAAAACACTTTACAAATAAATACTGTAGGATCTAGGAATAAGCTGTCAATACAGAATAATACAAAATTTAATATTCCTTTAAATAGAAGAATCTAAAATGTTTCACATAACCTAATTTTAAAGGTGAAAAGTAAAAGTAGCCCCTCCTTTATTCACATTGGTATTTTTTAACTCTCAAATAGTTACTGCAGATATGTTTCCTGTTAGGATAGTTTATCATTAGTCTTTTAAGAAAACGTCCATGAGAGCAGTTTTGTTTACTTTAATTAATTTTCTGCAAAAATAAGGTCATTATTTCTACCAACTCATTAACACACTAACTTAAGCAAAGTAGTTTAACAAATATAAACGCTTGTTTGTTATAATCGCTTCTCTATCATTTACAAAATGAAAAAAAATCTACTGAAATCTTACCATATCCTCTCTACTTAATAGAACTCTCATAATTATTGAATTAGGACAATACATTTTTTAAGATTGATTATTTTAACAAATAATATTAATAATAAATACACTGGGAGCCTCCTTAAGCAAAGCAAGAGGGTACCAGGTAAACACTTTGTCAGCTTGGAACTGAAATTGCGTGGGAAGTTTTTGTATAAAACATATCCATCAGCAATTTAAAGATAGTATATGGAACACCAATTGGATATAATTGACCACAAACTATGATGTACTGGGTATGCGCAATGACAAGTCCCAAAAATGTAAAGACAAATGTTAGAGCTTTTTTACTTTCTTACTTATCTACCAGAGTTAGGCTATCAATGTGCACTACATAAGTAAAGAGAAACTATCTGTGCATACTCCCAATATGATACCTCAGTGTTAGTAGCTTAAATGATATGTACAGGAAATATCAGTTCAAATAAAGATAGACCACAGGTCAGTATCATGTGATCATGCACAGGATCCTATCCACAAATTACCACATGCAGTCTTCTGCAGCAGGCACATCCTGCAAGCTCGCATATGCTGGCTTCTCAGCAGCCTGACAGCAGGCAGTTTCCAATTGCATGGAGAATGGAGGGTTCATGTTAATGAGATTCTCCTTCTGTATTTCTCTGCTTCACACTGCGCTCTTACTAACCCACAGAAAGCACGAGATCCTTATGGGCCTTTAGTTCACTTACATTTTTTTTTAACATCTAATGCTTTAAAATCCATTTATATTCCTCACTGACACTGGAAGGAATCTTATCCTTTGCTTTCTTCTAGAGCAAGAAGCTTCTTACAAAGAATCCACTTCACTCCATTTGCTCTTTTTCCTTCCAAACTGAGTCATATCTCAGAGGGACTTAAAAGGAAAAATATTAATAATAAACAAATGAGAAGACTTCTTACTTCTTTTACAGATTTGATAGTAAATTTTTTCCCATCAACACCATTATTCTCCATTATGAGGAGAGTAGTTTCGTGAGAGAAGTATTTTATTAAAAGAAAACATCACCAGGGCTGGGGATTTAGCTCAGTGGCCTAAGTGCCTGCTTGGCAAGCGTGAGGTCATGAGTTCAATCCCCAGTGCTGCAAAAAAAAAAAAAAAAAAAAAAACAAGAAAAATCACCAGCCTAGAGTGATGATGCATGCCTGTGATTGATCCCACTACCCAGGAGGCTGAGACAGGAGGATTACAACTTTGAGGACAGCCTGGGAAACTTAGTGACAAACTGTTTTGAAATTTAAAAATTGTAAAAAGATGGAAGGAGGGCCAGGGATTTAACACAGCAGTTTAAGCGCTTTCCTGATAAACGTGAGGTCATGAGTTCGATTCCCTGTACCAAAAAAAAAAAAAAAGATGGAAGGAAAGAAGGATGGGAGGAAAAGAAGGAAGGGGAGAAGGAAGGAGTAAGGAAAGAAAAGAAGGAGAAAAAAATTAACTTCCTTTTATTACACTGACCACGCTGAGATTACCCTACTGTAGAGCATATGGTCAGTAGTAGACCCTATTCTAAGAAGGGCTATGAAAGTAAGAATAGTTCTGTTTTCAGGTCAACCTCATTTTAAGTTCACTCTGACCTTCATTTGAATGCGTCACATTTAATTTTAGGCAGGTATAAAGTTCTTCACATTCTAAATTGAAATAAACCACTGGGTTTTTCTTCCTTATCTGAAAGTTTTCCCAATAATGAATATGCAGTTTCTTTTTACATTTTCAGAAAAAAAACAGCACAGTTTTTATTTCACAAATGGCATAACAGAAAATGATTTTTTATACTCGATTAGATTCCTCTATACTTATTTTCTTCCCCTTACCTCAAAGTTATTGCTACCTTGAACCAATCTAAACAATTCATCTCCTACCTTGATATTTACTCTCTTCAAATAATCATACATGTTTTCTTGTCTCTCCTCCCTATTCTGCTGCTCCTATTGTTTGAGTAAGCAATACATAATTTGTTCTTTTACTCTTTCCTCGTAAGTCAATTGCTTCAGCTCCTTAAGCATTTTTATTGTACTTCTCTGAAATCCGTCCAGTTTGTCAACATCTGTCTAGTACTGGGAAGCTGAAGGCCACATGTGAGATTCTGGTACTGCCTTGCCCCTGTTCTATACAGAAAAGCACAGTCACCTTCCATCTTCTGATGCACACCAAAGCATGCAGCTTTCAAAGCACATAAGATTTTTTGTGATAATTTTACACAGACTAGTCCCGCTAATCTTTACTCTAACTTTTCCTCTGAGAATTAGCATTTCAGAAATATTTCTTTTGCACTCATATTCAGTATTTCAAACTTGTTATACAGAGACATATATTGAATATATTTGTTTTCATCTTTGTCAGCTGAAAAGTCCCTTATTTTTTCTGTGTATGCCTGACCTCCTTTTGCGGCACTGTTTTTCACCAGTCTAGCCAATTTCTCCACTTAGTACCATTCTGTATTGTAATTAACATGATTTTTACTCATTCTAAGTTATTAATAATAAGATCAAACAAAAATCTTATAACAATACCCCACTGAATCACTCCATACAAACCAGCTTATTGCTGGATAACACTTCGTCTTATTTATGGTCTTTCAACCAATTTTCAGCACATGTGACAGTAGCCATGTAAATCTGAATAAGGTTTCAAATCAGATTTTGTGAAATCGTATCACAGGTTTCATGTTCCTTTCAGTCACCAGTTTTGTAATTTGATCAAATGATTGTTAAGTTTGACTGCTCGGGTTCAGTCTTCAATTTTAGAAGTTACTGTTAGCTAGAGGAAAAAAATGATTAGGCTATTCATAGTACTGGAAGATTGATTTCTCTAAGTGAAAGCCATAAGAATACAGACTTTTAAAAATAATAAGCATTCATTGTAAAATCATATATGTTTAATAATATGCCTAGTTTTCATATTTATGGTCCTGTTTCACTAAGTTATCATCAAAATTTATGAATATGTCTACATAATGCAAGTATTTGTATTCAAGTTACAGAAGAGGAAAAATGCTTATTTACAGCTTCTTGCTTATAGTACCTTCCCTTTCCTATCATACACTGCTACTTGCAATCTAATGAATGATGCATTTCTCACCCACACTAACTTTCCTATAATCATCAAATTCCATAACTACTTTACATTATGTTACATTGGAATGCTTATTTTGAATACATGTTAAGGGAAATTAACTCAAGGAAAGACAAGCACTTGATTTTCTTTTTCTTTCTTTTCAGTTAAGTACAGACAAGAAATGTAATGAATGAATCAACAGTACATATTTTGATGAAAGCAATGTTGAGCATACAAAACACTGCACATTCAAGGAAAGCCTTGCATTTTTCCTAATTCATAACATTGGAAATGAGATTCACAATTCTGTTAGTGTCAGGCTATAATCATTCACATTGCTCTACAAATCAAAGTATTTTTTAAAAGAAAAGCACTTCACTTTCAATGTAAAAGTTTTTTTATTGTTTTGAGCTTTATGAATGAAACTTTGCTCAGCAAAACCCTCAAAGGGATGTACTGGGCACAGAGAGGTTTGCTAGTCAAGACGAAAACTCAGGAGGATACTCCTAGAACAGCGCATGGGAGTTGCTCTCTTGATAGCACTGAATTGTAGAACACAACTTTAAATACTTCTGTTTACTGAAAGTAAACTTATGGTATTCTGGTCAAACCCTGAACCACAATTGCTGTGTGTGTCATAGAGGTGACAAGTGTGTCTCCAGGGACAGGGTACAATGGAAAGAGCACATAAAACTTCCGCTCCAGAGGAAAAGCAGCCCTGACACATTAGACAGAAAAAAGTTGCCCCTGTGTCCTCCCACCTGGAGGTATAGTGCTGTCCTGGCATGTGACAACAAGTGGGGATTAAAAACAGAAGAAATATCTGGGACGAAAAAATGTCAAAGCCTTAGAGTCAGTTGCAGTCTTAAAGAGAACAACATCTAAAGGAAAGCCACATATTACAATATGGTCTTCAAAGGAGGAAAAGACAGCTAACAATGTATTAATTCTGAATTACAAAACTTTCAGCCAGATCTATCACTAGACAAGTTTGAGCAGACATTAGAACAGACTTCCTGTAGCACTAGGATGTATTGAACAAGGTAAAATGTGGTAATGAAAACTTTTCAATTAAAGGGATTGCCTTTTCCAGCACTCAGAAATACAAGTGCTAGTTCTTTTAACAGGGTAGTACTCATAAATTTGCAAAACGCTTCATCAAAGATTATTAGTTTTTGAAGTCATTTACTGAGTTCAACCTGGAAACCACTGTGGAAAGAGTTGAACACAGTATCAAACATATCTTTTTCAGTGAATGGCATTGAATTGTCTGATTCCACATAGATTTAGGTGTATGTTTTCTAACAATACACTTACCTCAAGACCGTTTGGATTTCTCAGTTCAGTAGGCAATTCCCCACTAGGGATCCTTTTATCCCTTCCAAAAATAAATGAATAGAGGACAACTTTAAATGCTGCTCCGACTGATTTCAAAACCTCTATTCATTACACCAGATTCTGGTGCACAAATTCCTTGGCTTCTGAGAGCATAATCATTCCATAGAATTGCTTTTTTTTTCTTCTTCTTCTTCTTATTTGCTAATCCAGGATCATAGCAAGTTTGAGATATTTGAACATGTTTCAAATACATTTTATCACTTATTGCTTCTTTAAAAACTGAAATCTATCTCTCCTTTATAAAGTGCTATTTTCATACTTACATCATGAAAAACAGTAATAACCTAAGGCATTAAAACCTTATTTGCATAAATAGCAAACAAATTAGTCTTCCAATAGGCAGACTTGTAGACCCCAAATATAAACACTAAAAGCTGCATTTTAGTAAGAACACGAGCACTGTTGGGGAAAAATTCAAGACAGACAGAGCAGTACACCATACATAAAATGTCAAACATGTCAAAACACTTATGAATACCAACATCTCCCACCACACCATGACCAATTTTAAAGGTTATTTAGGGCTAACACATCTGCAAGTGCAGTTTTTACAGCAGCAGACTTTCTTTTTCTCAGATATATGAAAAATAAGTCACTGATGGGTCAAATGTTTGAATGTTGTTTCCACACATATGCCCCATGTAGAAAATCCTGCCCAGTGCTTACAGCAGCACAATTACACAGAACACAGGCTCCTGCCATGGAACAGATTCACTCTGGATTTCTGTAAGCTAGTTTTTAACTGTATTAGTTCAGTGTGCAGGGAAGACAACTAAGCAAAAGACCAAGAAAACAAATGTAAACATCTTCCTTCCTCAAAAATAAAATCTCCTCTTAGAGTCTCCATAATTCAACTTTTCAGAACTTCGTTTCAGAAAAGGCACTTTCAGAACATGTCACAAGGGTTCCTTGTCCCAAAGCCACTGATTGTAAATTATTTCTGGATAACTGCAGACAAGTAAGTTTTATAAAACAAGAAGCATAACACATGGAGGCCATACTTATCCTATTCCCGGCCTTCAGATGAGTGAAGCTTTAATTAAATGTCAAAGATGAACAAAATCTATTGTATAAGCAAACAGCTGACCTAAATCCACCATAGTTTGTTTGTCAAGTGTGTATATTCTAATAAATTTTGCAATATAATAAGACAATTTTTGCCACCCTTTGACCACACCAAGTTAGATGCAGGCAGTTTTCTGAAGAAATATTACTTTCTGCTTGACTCTAAACAAAAATCTATTTATGCCATTTGGTAGACTGCAAGAGCAGCTTTTAGGAAAATGTTAATAACAGTTGAGCATTGTAGACCACAAATACTGGGAGAAACAGAAAAAAGAGTAAATGACTCATGTGTACTCAGTTTTTTAGTTTCCCTAAGTGGTCCGCTCAGGGCTGTGACTACAGTGACCTAACTTGGTGATGTGTAATTTGGTTTGATAGGAAACCTAAAAGTTGGATGAAAAATTGAATGATTAATACACAGAAATTCAAACAGCCTTAAGAAAAAAATCTTTTTCCTCATTACTACCTTTAATATGACTTTCTCAATGACACAAACACATTCATCAATCTAGTTCCATTCTTTTTCTTGGGCGGCAAAGCAAGCAACTCAAAACTCCTTCATACATTAACTATAAGATGCAAGAAAAATAACCTTTTTTTAAATTTCAGACAAATAAAGTACTATGGTATTATCACTGTGCCATTATGACTTCATGTCAGTACTTCCCTCCAGAAGTCTGACCACATCTGAAGCATCAGCTTCAACTCTTAGCAGCTGAGAAAAAAACCTCAATTTCTGCAAAAATACTAGAAAAAGGTATAATCCTTCTTACCCAGGCAGGACTAAAGCAAGTCGCTTATTGCATGGCCTAATTCTGAACTCAAAGTCCAAAGATTCCATATACTTGCAGACCAAGATATTTTATGACACCTTTGACCCTCATCTTGTCATCTGTAAAATGGAAATAATAAAGCCAAGTCACATAGGTATGACTTGATAAAATTACATGATAGGAGATCTGACTTTACAGCAAGTGATAGATGCAGCGATTGTGATGGAAACCATAGGAGGTGGCCCCTACCTCTTTGGTCTGCCTACCCTAAAGGCTACTAGACCTTTGAAAGAGTCTGTGTCATCCTTGCCTGGGTATGGCAGCACCTCTTAGGAAACAAACCCTTTAGTTATAACAGAATGACATAACTTTCCATGTCAATGGTTTTCTTTTCCTTTAATCCCTTTATCACAAAATTTAAAATCTCTGTATGAACCCAGTTAGCCTAAGGTTTCTCACACTGAAAGTCACACTCATTAAACAGTCCTACTATGGCCTTCCTACACAAGTTTCATCTCCTACATGCCCACCTACCCCTCCACATCTGAAAGTGTTTCTCATCTATTCTTGTTTAGTCTCATTTGTCTCTCTCTTGTTTTTTTCCTCTAAACTCATCCACATTATGGTTGGCACCCTGGCATGCTATGTTTCTAAAACCCTACAGTCCTTTCCTCCCATTTGTATTTTCAATTGTGAGTAATTCCTCTAAATTGCCTCTTCCAAATTCTCTATTTCCCCCTCTCTTGATCATACAGTATGAGCCTTAGTTTTTATCCATTCTTCTCTCTGCCCATTTCCCAATAAAAAACTTTTGGTTTCTTCCTTGTGTTGGGCTATACCACATAAAGGAGAGGATCTATCTGCCTGGCTTCCCTTTATTCCTTCTTTACTTTTCACTCTTCCCAGGTTGCTGAGGGAGATGAAAACAGGGTTACTAGGTGGATGGGTATGGTGGCACAAGTCTGCTATCCCAACACTCCAGAGGCTGAAGCAGAGGATTGACCTGAGTTCCAGGCCAGCCTGGGCTCCATAGTGTGTAGTTCAAGGCCAGCCTGAACTACACACCAAGATCCTGTCTCCAAAACAAAACAAAACAACAGCAACCAGAGAGAGAGAGAGAGAGTTGCTACATGCACTTGTCCCCCGGCCCATCCTGCTGAAAGATGTCCTCTGGGATCCAAGGAGCTAACAGACCAGAGAATAAAGAGATGCTGAAGTCTGAAGTCTATTGAGTAAGAGGGGAGAAGTGGTTGGTTGACCAAAAACTCAAAAGCTACAAGAAAAACAAAAACCACCACAACAGATTGAAGAAAGAGGACTGGTCATACAAGTACATTACTAAGATTCCATATCAGTACCCGCTCAGTGCAAACAGCCCTCTCACTTCCCACTCAGTCTAGTCGGTCAGCAGTGGCAGTCAAGTTTTTACCATAACTGAGACCCACACTCATAAATACATTTTATATTGTGTCCCAATAAAAGTTTCAGCAAGCAATGCTTAGAGTTCTCAGAGTTTTCCCTATTCTATGCACTGATAATTTCTATTTCATCATTCTTTGATATCTCTGGGATAAATTTCTGATAGCAAGCCATAATAACAACTTTGCAAACCACCAACAGGTCAGGAGGCTCAGGTTGAGAGACAGTGGCCTACTTAAGCTTACTGACAGAGTCCTCTCTCTTCTTATCCCATACCCTTCTCAACATTCCACTCTGATTCAAGGTTGTCAACACACTCCTCTCATCCAAGCCCAAAAATCTTAGTGAGTTTAGTCTCTGTCTCTATCTTGCCTGCCCTGCAAAAGAGTTCTCACACGGGTAGAAGCCCCTCTGTCACCCTTTAATGATCAAGGAATGTCTCTAGCAGAAAGTTGAGGACCCTGTCTTTTAGGATAGGTGGGTGGGCAAGGTGGCACAAGTCTGCTATCTCAGCACTCCAGAGTCTTGGAAATCCTACTTTATAAGACGTTTAGATAGAAATAAATCCGTGTGATAGAGAATAACGAAGTGAAGAAGAGACGCGAAGGGAAGTGTTGACGCCTGTCTACGCAATCATCTGGGTGCCAGTTCGGCGCTGTGACAATCTGAGCTCAGCAAAGCCAAAAGGGCTGGCGGGTCAGCGGCCCGCAATCGGCCACTTCTAGGGAGGAAAGAATGCGGGCACCCTCCCCGGCGGCCCCGAGGGCCTTGCAGACGCGACTCTGCTCTGGCCACTTGACTAGTGGCTCACTCCAGCGCGCAAGCCGAGGGCTCACTACACGTGGTTTGGGCAGATTTGAAAGCCGAGCATGGACGCGCGAGAGAACTCCGTTTGGGGTCGTAGGCACACGCCTTTCCCAGTCCTTCCAAGGCGCGGACGCGCCCCTCAAGCAACCCCTGAGGTCTCTGTCTCGTCCCTTTGTGCGCACGCAACAATTAGAAAAAGAGTTTTCTCTCCAGTAGCCTGGAAGGACGACCCAGCCCCGCTCAAGCATTGGGTGGACCCGAGACTAACCTCAGATCGGAGGTGCGGGGCGAGGCCGGGCGCGCGCTAGGCTGCTGAGCTTCGCGCGTCCTGACGCACTGGACCTGACCAAGCCTTGACCAGAGAACAGTTGCGACCTCTGTCCTGGGGAATGTAAATAGCTGGGAAAGACTCGGAGAGCAGCTGCGAAGGGGAAAGAAGGACAAGGAGACAACATAGTTAACCCAAAGAAGCCCGAACTAATTACTCCGGGGCCCTCTCGGCAGAATCTATCCGTGCGAGCCTCACAGTCAGACTCTTAAGTCTCCAAAACGCAAAGGGCAGAGCGAGCACTTGCTTCTTCTCTTCCTCCCGAGCGGACTTCGGACATCCGTCCTGCCCAGTAATCACCACCCCTTCACCACTTGTCGGGGAGGGGGGTCCAGGGAGAAGGCGGGCAGCGGGGAGTCAGCCTTCTCTCGCCACTCTCCGCAGGGCCCTGGCACAAGTCGCAGCTGGGAACCCGCGGCGCAACTCTCCCCCGAGCGCCTCCCGCGCGGCGTGCGGCTCAGTTTCGAACGAAGCACACCGACCGCGTCCTGAGGCTCCCGCCGACGGAAGTTGGACCTTTCCCAGGGCAAGGCACAACCTCGGAGGGAAGACCTGGTGGCCCCGCAGTTGCTCCCTGTTGTGCTCAAGGAGCAAGCTATGGAAAAATGAGTTTAAATGACAGCCTCGCACCCCTAAATGATGATGTGTAAGGTTCCATTTTGGCTTCTAGTACAATTACACAGTAAAAATAAAAAGCGGATTTTCAGGTGTTTGTTTTATTATTTAAAACGAATTATTAAAAAATGATGACCCGTTTGGAATTCACACTTTGCTTTACCAATAAAGGCAGCCAGTATTGACTTAACCCATCACTGCGAAACGTGACTGCTCCAATTTCTTTCAAATGCACGGGCTTAAGCTGAACCTTTCCCAAAGACTGTGGGAACCAAAAGCGCTTTTTTTAAAAAAAAGAGAAGAATCTGACTAGGTGTCAGCTGGGACCCCAGTGGCTTAGCTCTCCGGTAGGAGTGAAAAACTGAGTCAAATCCCAGCACGTGGGGTGCCCAGGAAGTTTGGATTGCTGAGAAATTCCAAGCGCGCCCACGAAGCAAGAGTTCATATTCTTGTGTTGTGGGAACGGGTAGGAAGGCGAATTAACCCTTAAAGCTCTCTTTAAAGGAGAGTTTTCAAAGACACCCATTCCTTCTATTCAACCATTAAAATAATACTAGGGGGAAGAGAGTTTAAAATCCGCGGGACTAGACACTGCCCCTTCCCCTCCGCTTTCAGGGAACTCGGCTCCATTTTTGCTGTGGTTTCGGGGCGCAAACGGCCTCAAGGCAAGCACCTCTCCCACCAAGCGAGGCGAGGCCGGGCGGCAGCGTGAAGGAACCTCGTTCTTTCTCTCCACAGCCACCTCGGCGCTGCCGCGTGGCGGATAGAAAAGGAAAAGGACGCCCGCGGAGCCGGGCGGAGAGCTGGGGGCGCGAAGATGCGCCGCGCGAGCCTTCCCTGGCAGCGCGCTGAGGTGGCTACCCTGCTCCGGGCCTGGCAGGATGAAAATATATCCCTTCCCCGAAACTGCGGTCCAAACGTTACAAAGAAAGAAAATAAAACTTTTCCCTGGCTGACCTGTCTGCATCTTACAAATAATTTTTTCCTTCACTGCCGACGCCTCGGTTTGTACTATGATTAGATAAGTGGACATTCGCATTGACGCACCGGCACCGGCACCGGCACCGCCAAGAGATTCTCAAGGCAAAGTGAAATAGAACCTTCAAGTAGCATTCTTAAATGGGCAAGAACATCTAGGTCTCTTTTTAGACTTCTTGCGCACAGAAAACCAAGAGCCTGAAAGACCTAGAATCCGTATTTTTAGGGGAAAGGTTACCCAAACTCTCTAGGGAGAAAGTCGGATACCAGAAAGAAATATACAAGATAAGGTTGTTGGGTGTTTCTGTCACTGCAGAGTAACCCGATTCAAAAATCAAGATCCGAACTCTTTTCCCCACCCCTACTGCCCCCACTGCGAGGACCCGCAGGGCACCCGGAGATGCTGCTGCTGCTGCTGCTGCTGCTGCTGCTGCTGCTGCGAGGCCCGGCCCGCCCAGACCGCAGAAAGGCAGAACCAGGGAGACTGCAGGCAATAGCGCTGCTCATCACACTTGCAATTAAAGGGCATCTCTCCGTAAAGTCAGAGCGTCCCAGGCAACCATTCGACGTGAGACCCGACCGGAAGACTAAAATTAGACCTCTCGGAGATCAAAAGTGCATGGCCTTGACTTTGAAACTATGGTCATATATTTTCCGTGGCTGAAACTATACATAATAACTGAAACTCCTAAGAGGATATGTGGAGAAGTGGCGATGGGACGACCCCATTATAAAGTTTTAATCTCTTTCTGAAGAAGTTCAGTGCGACGTCTGGCTTGGACAATACAGTGTGTCTGTGGACTTTCCTAAACTTTATTCCTAGAAAGACTAGGACAGGAAAAGTTCTCAGCTGCTCTAACCTCTAAAGAACAGGGAAGATAGGAGCGAGGCTCTTTAGCCACAACTCCGTGTGCAGCCAGGACTTGGAAGAGACTCTGAAGTAGAAAAGACACTCTCTGCTTTACAATTTAAACATCACAGCTGAATGCGCACCACCCGGTGCAGTCGGCACGCGGAGTGGACTAGCTCATCCCTCTCCCCTTCCTTTCACCCTAAATTCTCAAGAGGCGCCCTAGGTGACACCCATTGGCCCCGGGCGACGCGCTCCGCTTCCCCCAGAGAGAACCAGCAACAAAGTTCTTTTCTGGGTTCAACTCGCAGAGACGCTGTGACGGAATGTGACTGTCTTGGGGCTGCAGACACCTGGGAGATGAGGGCTGAGGACTCTAAAGACTCCCAGCACTTACTTCGAAGGAGCTTTTTCTGTCTGCGTGTTAATTTGTGTTTTTGACTGGCCATAAGACATGAAAATAAAATGAGGTGGCAAGCCTCATCTTTTCCAGAAAGCGAGGATATTGGACATTTCGTTTCCATTTGATCCATTTGATCCCTTATATAGCCACCCTCTTTTGCCCCTCAGTTCTACTGAAGAGGAAATGCGCCAAGTAAAAATAAACAGCCACAGAGACCAGCCTTCTCTTTGCCTACCCGCCAAACAATGCTTTCAAATGATAAGGGAAGAAAAGGTAAAAGAAAAATAGCCTGAGAACTCTCTTGGCTATTTACTATTTTAACTCTCCATTTTAAAAACAATAACGCTCTTTGTAAATTTTAGTGACCCGTAGGTCGCCTGTAATTCACCGGGGTCAGCGAACAGCGTCGTCGCATCCCGAAGTCTGCGAAAGCGCAGCTGGCTACGGTGAACCTCGCAGCCCCCGGGGCCAGAGGACAAGGTCGTTGGGAGGAAACTCAGCCGGAAATCGGCGTCTACAGGATCAGTTTCCTTTCTGCGCTGAAAGTTAGCGCTGCGTAGATCCTAGAGGCCCTGTTATGACTTACTTGTACCAGATAATTTATTATTTATCTGAGGAACTTAGTGGAAATTTTATCCTAAAACTGCAAGTTGCACCTCATCATTCTCCGCTGAAGGAAGAAAAAATTAAGAAATATCTCTACTGTGCCAGAAACTGATTCAAGGCCCAAAGAGACCGAAATGCTTCACACTTCCACCAAGAACCATATCAACAGTGACATGTGAAGGAATCTGAAAATCAGAGAGATAACATACAAAACTTCTCAAATTCATGTTTACTTTCTGAGCCTTAGAAAAGTATTCTCTAAATACTGTCCAAGACAAGAACTTGACCAGACTCCCAACCTTGCAAAAGTTCAAAAGCCTTTGGATCTTCTGAGCTTCTCTTCTGAAAGTTGTACTTGCCAAAGTAACAGAAGGGTGAGACATTCTAAACTGACCCTGATACATATTGGTCACCAGACTGGAAAATTCTGTTTAAGTAAAAGTATTGTATTGAATTCTCCAAAACAATCAGTTTGATTACCCAGTTCCTATTGCCAAACTAACAGATCTAGGCTGTTAGTTTGAAATTCAGAGGTTGAGTAAGTCATCTATCGCAAGTCTACCTATCCTATGTTGTTCTTTAGTCATCGTTTTCTTCCTGACCCAGAAAGAAGACAAAGCTCTGTTCATTTACATGGTTTATTGTTGTAAACATTAAAATTGTCTTTCTCAAAGAAAGAATTTATCAGAAAAAAAAATCAGCGTCTCTAACTGTCATACACCATAGAAAAAAAGGCAGTGACATATCATGTGCCATACTAGAAATATACAAAGAAAAATACTACAGAATATGGCAATATTAAAATTCTTACTCCAACATAAAATAATATATTAACCGACAATTTTAGACATTAAAAAGAACAAAAAAGTTCAAAGTGCTCAGTAATTTCCAGGGAGTTATGTATATTATAAGCACTCTGGAAACAGTCAAAAGCTGCTGCATGCAAGTTTTGTTTAGCTTTAGACAACAAAATAATCAAGATATAAACTTTCTTTTATCAACAGCAACAGTACATACAACACTTACAAACAAGGAATGTTGGACGGTGTTACAAACACTATGTGTCCCTTTTGTCAGGATTTTCCAATGTGTTAATACTTGTGCCCATCTATTTTACAATTGAGAAAATGTTTAAGCTCAGATAACTACCAATCTTTATAAAATCTAACAGACTACATAGTGTCTGAAATACTATTTATATAATATAGACATTACTGAAGTAGCAAGTGCCTATAACATGTTCAACCTAGAATCAACATGCTCGTCCCTTTTTATGTAGTTATTTTTTTTTGCAAACACACTTATCTTTTAGAATTTGCAATATTTATTCATAAATAGGCACAAAATAATTTAAAAAGCCAAACTGCATTGGGTAAATTTACAAGCCTTTGCCTTCTTCAACTCATGCCACCCACGCAACATTTAGTTTTACTATATATTACATCTTTCTTTATAGCAGAAAACTTTGAAGTCTTGTTAAAGGGCAATACTTGTGGGTCCCCTTAAGATGTATGTGTGTGTGTGCGTGAGCATGTGTGTGTGTGTGTGTGCATATGTGTTACATTATTTGTCTTAATTGCAACAACCAAGCATAGCCAAACATTTCCCATCATACAATAGCAATCTTTCTTCTGAACAACAAACTGGTTTTTAACTGATAATAAAAAGTTTATACCACTGTATTGTGTGTAGTCCTTGTTCTATATCCAGGATGCCCCGGAGCAAAATGCCCTTTCAGGTTCTGCCTGCAGGTTAGGAAATAGCAACAGTTTTTATTTGTTTGTTTGTTTGTTTTCTTTAGGGATCAAGGGGCTGGGAGTTTTACAGAAGAGGGGACAGCTTGAGCTGAGACAGCTCAGGGGGCTACCTCGGCCCATATGACTAGCCCCTCTGGACAGTTTTAGTTTTCTTTCCAGTTCTTTGAAGTGCATGGGAGAAGATATTAGAAAGGTAAAGTGTCCAGAAAAAGCTTGTCAATTATTGCTGGCGGTGGTACCAAGTCTTCCAATTTCAGGTAGAAAATGCGCTGTAGCCCCTGTGTGCAAAGGGTACGGAGTTCTGGGAGCTTCCCCAACAGTTTGGACAGATAGTTGGGGCGGTTCAACCCCCCATTATTGAAAGTCACATGGTCTTTGAGACAATTAACAATTTTGTTTTGCAGCTCTTCCACTCTCTTGGGTTCCTTAAGCCCGTGTCTCTCTGCAGAAAACATAATCAAAAACAAAAGAAGGCACAAGGCAGTTAGTTAGCAGGCAGGACCAGAGAAGATGTGTGGCGAAGGAAGGCCAGGACAAATCCCAGTGGGCAGTTCTGGAGGAAAAGTGCCCTGCACCTGCAGTACTGACCTGTGACCATAGCCAGGGCCGCAATGCAGGAGAAGGCAGAAATGTCGATGTTCATATTCTGCAAGTTGGAGGAGAATTCAACAATGGAATCAATCCATTCCCCAAAGCCACGCACGCATTGCAACCTGTGCAAGACCACCCCATTGCAAAAGATGAGTTTACCCTCCACTGGGTTGGACCTGCAATTAATACCAAAGAGAGAGGGGAGAAAAAGAGAGAGAGAAAAGCTAAACAACTAATTACTTGAAGAGCAATAAATGAGGGATTTAAGAGGCACCTAATTACTGAAGAGTTAATAAAATGTAGACCAGTGGACCTTGAAAAGGTTTAATTTCATAACAAACAAGAACACCCCCTACCCCTCCTCCATTCCATTCATCCGAGCTTTCTGGGTTCACACACCTTCCCCTCTCCTTTTGCATTCTTTTTTCTTTCCCTTTTCCCTCTTTCATTTCTTGGTCTGTCCTTTTCACTTGTTCCTCTTTGCTGCCCCTTTGCCTCACTTTCTTTTACTTTCTGGATTCCTCTCCGACCTCCCTAGATTGTCTCCTGTCTCATTACCTGTATGCTAATCGAAGAACAAACAGTTCCAAGAAAGCTGATTCAAAGAGCAGGTCCTGGTCAGCTTTGGGCAAGTCAGCAAAGCCTGGGATCTTCTCTGCCCAGCCTCTGATGATCTCCATGGAGCCAGTCAGGAGATCATAGAATTGCTGTATATGCTGGGTGTCATCTCCACTCATCTGATACTCAGGGTTCGCCTGGAACTGGAATTTCATTTTAAAAAGCACTTAATGAGGTTCTCTAAAATATATAACCCGTGAAATTGCTAACCCCGTTTCTAGTAGGGGAGCCAGGTTTTTATAACAATTAAACCTCTCTCTGACCAGTAAGGAAATTAGATGTTCCGGGGCAATTAATTCAATTAGGGACGGTGCT